>JACXGI010001585.1:0-33276 GCA_016801175.1 Esox masquinongy
GTGTGTTTGTGTGTGCGTGCGTGTGTGTGTGTGTCAGCCTGCGTAGGAACTGGGTAAACAGTGCGTCGTAACGCAGGGGGCTGTTGGGCAGAGAAAGAGGAGACATGCAGCAGTGTTCTGTTCTCTCATCACCTTTTGTAACCCTGTTAATCCTGTTAGACATATTCACTGACGCCACCACTAGAGGAGTGCAGGCACAATGCTCCTCTATCTGCTTCTGTGGGCTTTCTCCTGCTTTATGTTCTTCTCCCTCGGTCTGTCTCTTTCACCGTCTCTCTTTCTCTCTGTCTGTTTCTCTCACTCTTTGGCTGTTTCTCTCACTCTCCGTCTCTACCTCTGTCTGCATCTGTCCATCTTTCTCTCTGTCTGCCTCTCTCTCTCATCATCTCTCTTCCTCCCTCTCTTTTTCTCTCTCTCTCTCCCTCTCTCTCTCTCTTTCTCTTTTCCCCATCCCTCTCTCCCTTCATCTCTCCCACTCTCAGTGAATTCAGGAGGACTCTCATCTACTGTGCACTACTACCTCATCCCTGCCTCTAATAAATCTCTGGATCCAGGAGTTAGCAGTTACCCTGTAAACACGTTCTTCAGTGCCTGCAGCAGTAGCAGCAACAACAACTCTGCCCTCTCCAAAAGCCTTCCAGGGCGGAACATTCTGGCAAGAGGGAGGGTAGTGCGAGGGAAAGTTAAAAAGATGAACAGAAATTATTTTCAGTTGGGGTCGCACACACACACACACTTTTTCGAACAAACACAAATACGGCCGCCTCAACACTTGCATGTACACCCACATAAACATACACACACAACCTCTGCTGTATTAGTGGGAAGCTAAAGGACGGTCGGTTGTTCATCGCGGCACCCAGCCATAAAGGAACATTTGGTTTCTATTAGCCGACTGCATTTATGTGGCATAATGTTAAAAATCACAACATAAATTATGTATGTTGTAAATTCACTGTCCATTTTCAAAGGGAGTTTTGGGGTTGTGTCGCCAGCTAACTGTTGGAAAACAAAAGGTAGGAGATTGATGGAAACAAAAATATAAAGAGGCTGAATGGAGAAGAAACCAGGGAGACTTTTACCTCTGGTGGAATAAAAACAAAATTTTGGTCTAACTTTCTTATTAAACCCCCCAAAAAAAGTGAGTACAATTAATAACATTTGAATAGTCTTACCATTATCGGCATTGCAAATAGTATTGCCGTAATGACGACGACAGTTATCGTTATTTTGAACATAGTATTATGTATTAGCGTAAGTAGCGTTAGCAGTATTAGTTGCAGTAGTAATAGTAATGACAGTGTAGGTGGCAGTTCTGACAGTAGCTTTACAATACGACTCCAGTATTAGTCGCAGCACTACCAGTATTATAGTTTGATAGTGATCTCACGCTTTCTGACAGTAATGGTACTTATGGTAATGGCCTGGCTGAACCAGACATCACCCTTTCCCTGTCAGACACAGTGCATAGTTCCCAGACACCGGTCTGATTTAAACATGCCCCCAGAGCACTCCCTGGGTCTGCGTTAAGGCTGCTCCCTCCGTCAAGCCCCTATCTCCATCAGGCCCCAAACACCTTCCAGGCTTCCATGCCTCAGAACACCCCAGTAAGATGAGGAAGAGGAGGAGGAAGGTGACGAGGAAGAGATAAGGCCAGGGGGACAAAAAAAATAAAAAATCGCCTCCGCCCGAACCAAATCTCCTCTTTCTCCTTCACGTCCCCTCTCGTCCTCGTCCCGGGCTCCCCGCCCCTCCATCCCCGCTGCCTATTAGGTGTGAAATCCCTGGCAGATAATTTGTTTAGTAAATGAAACAGATGTCTTTTCCGATTTTTTGGAGTGTGTTCCCGGGGGACTGGCGTCCGGGGGGTCAGGCGGAATGCACCCCAGGGGTGGTTAGAGGGAAGAGAAATAACAAGGCTGGTTGAGTGCCTGGGGACCACAAACATCATTCACATCTTCCCATAATCATCAAGGCGATGCTCGGATGCCTGCTTAATTTACATAATACCCATCCTGACACTTTTACTCCTGCTATCCATCACTGGCTGGGATGAGGCCCTCTTCCTCTCCTCTCCTCTATTCGCTCTCTCTCTCCCTTCTCTCGTCTGATTGTGTCTTGTGTTTATCTGCCCAAGCACAAAAGATTGATTCCCCACTGTTTCTCTCCCTTATGTTCGGCAGATATGAATTTTCACAGGATGATGAAGCACCGAGTCAGCTAATAATAAACACAAAACACATATTCAAAAAAGAAGAAGAGAGAGAGAGAAGGGAGAGAAAAGGCTGAGAGAGGGAGAGAAAGAGAGGACTTCTTTCTCTCATGTGCCTGTCTTCGTTTGGGTTACGCAAGGAGATGGATGCGAGGGTTAAGGGACTCTGAGGTACTCTGTGGCGAGTTGAATTAAAATTTCAATTCTTTTTCTGTTGCTTCTTTAAAATGTCATTGTCTCGTCGGAAGAAAATAGGAAGAAAATAGCACAAGAATCTGTTTTTTTTTTTTTTTTAAAAACTGGCAGCTAGTGACAATAAAGACGTGTGACCCTGAACACTGTTCTATATTGTCTGTGTGCAGTCTGGAAATATGTTTGACTGATCAGACTTTAACTTGGGCACAGAGTGTGTGTGAAGGCATTGTGCTATTTATCAAACCGGGTCACTGTGAAGACAATGCAAGACTCAGGGTGGAGGCAACGATAATGTGCATTGACACCATCATAGATATGTAAATTATTCACATGCCATTAAATCCATGGCGGGCGGGGGCATGTCTTGGCTGGGACAGGGAAGACAGGGGCCCGTGTCCCAAATTGCATCCTTCTCCTTGTTTTGTGCACTCTTTCTGACCAGAGCCCATGGTACTGCACGATGTAGGGAATAGGCATCAGTTTGGGACGCAGCCAGGCATATGTCTTCAGGTCCGTGCTGATGAAATCTACATTCATTAGGGGAGCAGGCCAGACCAAACGAATGTCTGTACAGGCTGTGAGGCAGCACATCAACAACACAACTTAAATGGTTCTATATTGTAGCATCACAATTCAGAAACATCAAAACAACGTGGCAATACAAAAAGTGCCCTTGTATTTCGCTACTACGATAAGGTAATATTGATATTATATTTTTAAGTGACAGTAATTTTATTTCTTATATACTATATTGTGCACACACTTTGATTGATATTTTGAGTATTCATTCATACATTTATTAAACTAAGCAATTCAAAATGAAACAAAAACATTCTGTGCTGCAGATGTGCAAGCCCTGACTGGATGTAGGAATTTATCTCATTTAAAGTCCAGCTATTTTAAGGTGAAATGTATTGTGTTGAGACACGTTTCAGTGGATGCAGACATCAAAGATCCCATTGAATGTATACCAAGCCCCGGCTGTAGGACTGTCATTGATCATTATATTGGGCTCGCTAGACTGTTTTCACTGGATGACGTTTAGGAAAATACACTGAAGTCATGTATTACATAACAGATGAGGTGGTTTTCAATAGTCATGAATGTACACCACAGCAATAATATATATTTACAGTATATATATACTATTATATATATAAAAAATGAAAACCCCATGTATAGATGGAAAATCAATAAAAAATACAACAATTGTGTGCCCTGCATGCATTGTCCTTTGCATACAGTTCTCCCTATCATATATTTTATGAATTAGTCCAGGAAGATAAATATATGGCCTGCTTTGAATTTTGTATTTTTTTTGCATTCTCAGTCCTCAAAGTTTCCTTTACGATAACGAAAAACCATTAGCTGCTGTCAAAACCAGAAGAAGAGAGATTATTTTTTTTATTGAAATAAGATTAAAATGATAAGTTTGACTGCGGCTTCCACCTGATAAAATATTTCAGCTCATAAGCGCGATGTGGGCACAGGGATTAGAGAGAGAGGTGGGGGGAGGGAGCTGGGGTGAGGAGAGTAAGACAGAGAAATTCATAATGTATAATAAAACAAAAGGTGTCATGGGAAATAACATTGATATTAAAATTAGAATAAGACGGGATCTATATGAAAAATGCAGATTTGAAAATGTAAATGATGGCGGGTCGGAGAATAGATAGATGTGAAGATAGTCGACACAGAAGTGAGGGGAGTCGTCTTTGTGCTCGCTGTTTATTGTTGAGATTTCTGGTGACCTATTCCTCATGTCTTTCTGTTACAGAGTAGGGACTTACACTGTGTTGGCTGACAAACAAGCCCTCTCTCCTCATCTCTGGACGGAGGGGGCATGTATGTGTGAATCACTGGATTTTGCAGACATCGAAAAATATGGAATAAGTTAACGCATACCGAATTTAAAACACAAAAAACATTTCAGATGAAAATCTGCCTATGACCCTTAATGCACTTTAACCTGGAAAAATGTTGTTTTGTCAAACTTGATAGAGAATTTATAAATCTGAACTCTTCACCGAGCATTTAGAGAAAATAATCATGCACTCAAATACCATAAAGACCTTCATAAAAGGAGAAAATGAATGTGTAAAATGACACTTCCACGTTGTAAACAATAGATATTCCGCAGTACGTTCTTGAGGGCAGGAAAACCCCCAAGAACACACAGAGTCCCCAAAATCCACTCAAACGACATCAAAACTAGACGGCAGACACAAATGTATTCCTGTTTTTTTTCTCCCAGTGCCCAGGATGGTGGAAGGAAAGGGGTGGGCTGCAAAAGAAAAAGGAGGATTTGCGGTTAGAGAGTATTTAAAGGGACACGCCATAGGAGTATGTGTGTTCCTATGTGTGTGTGTGTGTGTGTGTGTGTGTCAATGTATGAGAGTGCCTACGTGCACGTGTGAGCGTGCACGTGGGAGTATCACCCGTTGATGTGACTCTTCCTTCAGGCTCGTTATTTGCACGGCGGCAGCGGTGTCACAGTCGGCACGTAGGTGGACGGGCAGGCAGCAGGAGAAGGAGGGCCCGGTGTCGTTTGGAGAAGGTGACGGAGGGAGAGAGGACAGACGAGGGAGAGCGACGGCAAGGGGGAGAGAAGAGGGAGAGACTGCGGGCGGACAGGAAGGAGGAAGCAGCGCCTGGCGCGCCGATAGGTGTCGAGAGGACGGGACTGATGGAGGGTGGGAGGGAAGGATATAGACAGCGGGCGGGCGAGCGGGTGGAAGACAGGCCTAATGTCGTGTCGGCTCCCCGGGGAGAGTGGCAGCTGAAGGGTAAACCAGCTCCAGCCATGCCAACCCCCTGCACTGGTAAACGGTGCCATAGCTCCCCTCTGTAGGGGCTGAGGTGCTGAGCTGCAAGAAGTTGACATTTCTCTGCCCCTTAGCGATAGAACACAATGACAATGCTGACTTAGACCTCCATTACACCTTCACACACGGCTTTTAAGTGGAACTGTTTCGTCCGCATTCGCTCCTGAATATTTAAGCGTGACTTGGACATTTGCCTGGTCCTCGTATTGGCTGCGCTGGTGGGGACTATAAATAGAATACATGGTCATTGAGGCCAGATTATCCATTAAGATGTTTTTAACTGTTAAACTGTTAAAAACAGTTAAATTTTTAACTGTTAAACTGTTAAATTTATTTGATCTTACATACACACGTCAGTGCCAGTTGAATTTTCATAGCCAGTGGTTATTAAAGAGTGGTTAAAGACTGCAAAATGTCAGCTCCTCCGGAGCAAATGTACATATCGTCGCATTTTTATAGAGGGAGTGTTTAGAAAAAAAACTTTAGTCCTGAGGCAGTGGAGTAAAGCCATTTGCTAATACATCCCCTTTACTCTTCAACTTACTAACGGTGTCTTTACTAATATCTACTTCAGTGAGTAAGATGTACTCACTGTTAGTGTGATGTGTGGTTGTCCCAGCTAGTGAATTAGTAAAGTCATTCAGGATAAGAGCGTGTTATAAATGGCTACTATTTAACTATGTAAAATGTAATAGGTTCAGGGTGGTAGTATCTTAAAATGTCAGTGACCTTCAGGTTATTTGGAGCAATATGACTTTGCTTGAGTTTTCGAGTAAGCAGAAGTATATATACAGTATTGTTTTTAGGTTCCCAGTGGTCTTAAAAGCATGAAAGCATGACATTCAACTTTGCCAATGTTTTACTTCAAACATCTTTTTTAATAACTACAAAGAAATTGATTTCCCAACCCAAATGACTGGACTGGCTCACTCCATGCTTGCACCCTATGCCCATGTTTAAAATGTTTTAGATGGATAGATCTGCAACCCAGTGGTTTGTTGATGCTTGACCTTTCAGATGAATTTCAAGACAACTGAAGGAGAATTTGGAATGTAATGCTGAATGGTCCTAAGTTGGGTAAAGGACATGATAATTCCATGTTACTTTTGTTAACATAAATTATAAGAAAAGGAAAATGTATTTATAAGAGATATAAATGTAGGGGATTATGGTAGGGGATGAAATGTTAAGCATGCATGAACAGTCGTTCAACATCCAGGATGCTTAGAATGGAGTGAAATTAACAGTCCACGCTTGACTCCAAAAATCATAGCAAGAGGACTAGCTAGCGCATAGTCATTTTCCCAGTGAAAGAAAATGACTATGACAAATGAAAGTCAGTACATTTCAAATAAATATTTGTATTCACAATAATTGTTGGATTCTTTGCTAATAGAGATGCAGTGGTATCTCGAGTTCTTTAATTTGTTATACAAAAGCAGCCTGCATCAGTAAATATAGCGAGCATCCTCTTTGTACTGTATGGAGAAGCCTGCTGCAGCAGGTGGAAACAGAGAGCAAAATGAGTACAGCTTAAGCAAACAAAGCATGGCCTGTTTTCCCTGGTCATCACTTCAATATCTCTTCATGCCATAACATTAATTATTTTAGTAAGAGTTTTAGACTCTGGTCCTTCCATTTCCCTGACCTTCAGATTGACATTAAGAATGAACGGGAGTGCAGAGAGGAATCTGGAGAGGTGTGCAGAAGAAGAGCTGTACAGAGGTCCAATGAGTCTACCAAGGTTACCAGACCAATTTATTGTGCTGTGTTTTTGTGATAATATCCCAGTTGAACTTGAAATATATTGACCATAATACTGTTTATACCTGTGTCGCTATGACCACAAGAAATTGTCCAGTAGGATAAAGAGAGCTTCTAGTCCAACTTTTTCTCCAACCTGGTTCATGACCCGGGTTGTCTCTGTAGAGGAATGCCTGCCAGTCAGCGGCATATCTTTTATGAAAAATGTCCCACTGGTTGTAATGGATTGTTCTCATTCCACTTAACAGACCACTGATCTCAAATATCAGCTATTTTAGCAGTTGGTACAAACAGAGCTCTTTCTATTTTACACCGATGAATTTGTTTGGAGATCCTGAAAGGGTTTCAGCAATTAGCTATATGACCATTTGGATGAATGCTGAGACACCCAGAAAAAGGTAGATCTCTTGTTCAACGTGTTTTGGTGACAGTCATAGTGAATCTCTTGTCAGGCGTGCTGTACACCCATGAATTTAGTTAATGTTGAGGTCATTGGGTAAAGGTTGCAAAATTCAGAGAATTTTCTATATATCTTGGTCAAAGGATCTTTCACTCCTGCTCATACCCACCTGATTCTGAGAATCCTCTAACAAGCATTCCAAAAAAAAGATTATTAATTGTCAACACTGATGCAACGTCCAGATAAACCTTAATTCAGATGTTAGGTGCATTTAGTAATTCTGATGACTCACCACTGGCGAGCAATACTGTAGACACTCTAGGGGAGAAAAACTGGAAAACAGGAGAGAGGGAGAAATAAGGGGGAAGGAAGAATGGAAGGAGAGAGAGAAAGAGGGACTGATGTTAATCCATATTTTTCATTCATGTTGATTGACACTAAATACAATAAATATCTTGTCACAAAATCATAACCCACACTGTCATCCTAAATGAAACAAATCACTTATTGGTCAGCCTCCTCCCGGTCACCTCACCTCTCTCTGTCACAGGAAGGGAGAGGGAGGGATATGTAAGGGAACCTCTCTTTGGAAATAAGTGGAACAGAATGAAGAGGTCTATTTGATATGAGCCTCCCCGAGGGGGTCTCCTGCTACTAAAGAATGTTAGAAGTTCAAGTTCCAGTCAGTAGCCCCTGAAAGATGACCTGGTCTGCTGCCAGATGTCCTCTGTGACCAGCCTGTCAAGGGCAGGAGAGGGAGGAGGTCTGGGCCAGGACTATTTGACCCAGGATGGAACTGGGACCAGAACAGACTGTTCTTTTTTTACCTAGCAAACCACACCGGCTAATAAGTGGGGATCTTCCTTTGAAAATATTACCCAAATGATGCAAACAAATGTAAAAAGGAACATAGGGCCATAGGTGGAAGTCCATCAGCATTTGTCCAAACTGTTCTACGTCCATTTCTTTTAGTCAGTATAGGGGTACGGTCATAATTCAAATGTGTTGGTAGGAGAGGTATGCTGCTTTACTGTCTGAAACAGCAGAAATATGGCATCAACAGAAACAAACAGTTTTGAAAAGCGATTAAGATGTGTTACAGTTTCGCTTTGAATGGTGTAGCACAGGTTCACTCAGTAAACCCGATTTAACTGTCTCATTTAAAAGAACACGTGGCTAGTTCCTGACAGTAATTTCAGCACTGTTGACAGGGAGGGAAGTTGGATGAGTCAACCATCAGAAACCAGATTGATCTTTCTGTCAATATACCGTAGCAGCACTAGAACCTCCGCTGGCCCCTTCCAATGTCTATTTCACCGACATTAGCTGGGAAACATGCCAATTATACATAACACACCTCAGTGTCCGTATAAAGCTTAATGAACCTCGTTAACCTGCGGAAACGCTTCACAAAACGAGGGGGAGACGACAGAGCGGTTAGTGGACGGCCGGAGCCGACTGGAGATTTCTCGAAACGTTCAGAAGAAGACCGAAAGCGACGGCTGGCTCAGCCATTAGCGCCAGCTACGGAGCCGGCAAGCCTGATCTCCTGGGCTCCTTGGGAGCGTCTGAATGAGTGCTCTTAAACGCTCCTCTTCTCAGGGAAAAAGGGGAATCTATTTTTTGCCCATTAGTGCTGGCATTAAGAGCCATTATTTGCCTTAACAGCGCTAACTACCCACTTCCACGTCACCCATCATTACCGTTATTATTCCTAGTCTAACTTGAAAGGACACGGGGACGTTTGAAAGGGACTGGGTTTGTTTGGCTGCTCCTAAAGAGGGAGATAGGGGAGAGGGAGAGGAGGGTGGAAGATGAAGGACGGTGGCCAGGCATTTGCTGTCGGTCTGTGCTGAGTTTTGGCATGATAATGGAGGTGAGGAAGACGAGGGATTGAGTGGGCTGCTCAGACACTTGGAGAACAGATTTCACAATGAAAATTCACTTGACCCTTAGTTGCTGGAGGGGAGTTGATTAGTTGGTGTTTTTTATCCCAATTTAGTGATATATTAAAAACAAAGAAACATTGTTTCCATACATAACAATGGCAGCTGGCGAGAGTCATGGTGTCTGTTGGCGAGTACAGGGGTTTTCTCACAAAACGTGTTTGGTTTTTTTTGCAGTTTCTACAGGACCATACGTGTGAATACTAACAAAAGTTTAATGACAGCATGGCTGATGCATTCTAAAATCTGCATCAGCCAACAGAAGTAACATAATTTGTTTCTGATACAATGATATGTTATAGCTGCTTCCCTCAGGTAACCTGTCACTGCATAGACACATCTTACACACATCATTTAAATGGTTCTGAGGATTTCTTCTAACAACCAATTACACTGAAAAACAGTGATGATAGTATTATTTGCAAGTAGCTTCATTTTATTTTAAGGTTGACTGGTGTTGCCTGCAACTTCATGTGGCCCTCCATGAATGCCTCCCAAATGTCACCTATACCCTATATAGTGTATAGGGCCTTGGTATAAAGTAGGGCAATATATAGGGGACTAGGATGCATTTCAGATGCCAAACCAAATTGATCAGATCTTTGGGACTCCTGAGTGCGTGAACGTGCGTGTGAATGTACGTGTGTGAGCGTGAGTCTAGCGGGGGGAGGTGGGTATTGATCCCAGTACCACAGTGCCCATGGTATGGAGTGGTCTTCAGGGGGTAACCAGTATTGAGCAGAACAGAATTGGGGAGGAGAGTTCTGTGTCATTTAATAATTTAATTCTGACACTTAACACTGACACTAATAAGAAGCTGCTTGATGACGTTTCTTACTCACCCTTTAAATTTCAATTTAAAGTGCTTAAATACATGGTACACATTTGTGGAAAAAGAAAGACAATAAATAAGATAACAACAGTAATAATAATAAAAGCAAATTAAAAATATAAGAATCATCTGAAAATACAAAAAACGTAGGTTTTATTTATAAAAAAGTGGTTTTGTTTGCAATGTTATTTTTGCTCTACTGTCTTGCTTTTTCCACCAGGTAAAATTTCACAAATCTTGCTTCTGTTATTGTTCATTGCAATATTTTGGCTGAAAGATGTGGAAGTTCCTCAATGTTTGATTTACTTCAAATTCTCTCCAGGTCTGTTTGAAATGAGGGAAACGTGTGTCTAAGGTGGCCATACCTTTAGAAGCAGGTTAGGATGTGCAGCTCCGTTTCCATGTGATTTTGTCTTCTCTGAAGGGATCAGTCTGCCTATGGGAGACTCACACCATAACAAATTCAATGCCCACTGAATCTGTACTTGGTCAGAGTTTTTCTTCCTTTCGGGTCAGTCACTGTGGACATTTTGCCACTGTGTTTAGCAAAAGATAACATTCCAGTTGTTTTCTAGTTGATCCTTTCCTGTGGGTCGAATGGTTTGGTTGGGTTGTACTTTGTTGTTCTCTGAGAGTTCTATGGCGTATGTTTGTGTTTGTAAATAGAACTGCAACCCTAGCTGGCTTAAGAGGTTTTTCTCTAGGTTCATCTCTGTAGATGAGGGCTTGGTTATGGAAGGTTTAAAAATCTCTGCCCTTTAAGTGGGTCTGGTAACATTTTTTTTCTGGATTTTGATACTTATAGGTCATAGTGTAATTCTATTCAGCATACGTTATTCGAGGTATTGCGTTGTCCTTTGAGTACAGTACACTTTTGGTAGAAGTCTGCATCTGACTCCCAACTATTTCTGAATTATGGGTTGGTATGTGGTACCTAGACCTCACACATTTTTGCTCCAGCACAATTTTGTCTCAGTAGAATTCATGTTTTTCGTTCTGTCATATGGTCCTTTTTTGAAAAATCGTTATTATAGTTATAGTGAGATTCACTGCCAGGGCCCAAGTCTGATATAATTTGCCTAGAAAGTCTACCTGATTACAGAGAGAAGCACAAGATCACCTGAAAAAAGTAGACATTTCATTTTTGAGCCCAATAGGGTGAGGCCAGCAGCTGCCAACCTTTCTATTGCCCTTGCTAGTTCACTGAAATAAATCTATGTTTCTCCATATGTATCTCTCTAGTGGTCTCTGTTTCTCACTCTTTGTCAAATACACACACATTCAAAGACACCTGTCCTCCCTGGTGACCGTGTCTGGGTGGTGTCTACTGAACGTTTCTGACAAATCAGAAGAGGAAGTGTTGGGTGGCTTAGTGGACAGGAGGTAAAGCAGTCCTCCAATCAGGTATTCTGGTTTAAAATTGATTAATGTCACAATTTGAACAGAGTGCAAAGGCCTGTGTATGTGTGTGTGTGAGACACACAGACACATGTGTGACACACAGACTGACCAATTCTGAGCAGATGTCTACTGTACAAAGTACTGTAGATCTGTACAGTAGGCAGTAAGCCTTTGTATCTGACTGCTGTGTGTATTTAGAGAGTGACAGAGAGACAGACATAGAGAGAGAGAGAGAGAGAGAGACAGAGAGGAGAGAGACAGTCAGAGAAGAGAGAGACAGACAGAGAGGCGGAGAGACAGACACTGAGGCAGAGAGACAGACAGAGAGACAGTCAGAGAAGAGAGAGACAGGCAGATAGACAGACAGAGAGGCAGTGAGACAGCTTGAGAGGCAGAGAGACAGACAGAGAGGCATGTGCTTAATTAAAATGGTTTTACATGGACACTATTGTATAATGACACACCTTTACAACTCCTTTTGGTGAGCAATTAATAGGAAGGTACATTCCAAATGCAAGGTAGCCAGAGGAAATCCCTCCCTCTCTCTTTCCCTCTCTCTTCTACAATCTATCATCAAGTCACCCATCTTTGTCAAGCAGAGAGGTCCTACATACACCAGACTTTATAATCATTAGCAACTGACCAACCATGTGTGTATTAGCACCAGACCAACCATGTGTGTATTAACAAAAGACCAACCATGTGTGTATTAGCAACAGACCAACCATGTATAGCAAAAGACAAATCATCTGTGTATTAACAAAAGACCAACCATGTGTGTATTAACAAAAGACCAACCATGTGGGTATTAGCAACAGACTAACCATGTGGGTATTAACAGAAGACCAACTATGTATGTATTAACAACAGACCAACCGTGTGTGTATTAGCAACAGACCAACCATGTGGGTATAAGCAACAGACCAACCATGTGGGTATAAGCAACAGACAAACCATGTGGGTATTAGCAACAGACTAACCATGTGGGTATTAACAGAAGACCAACTATGTATGTATTAACAACAGACCAACCGTGTGTGTATTAGCAACAGACCAACTATGTGTGTATTAGCTGTGGACCATAGAACGCTCTCACTGTCCTCTACTCTAGTCAAGACCAAGCATGCCTTTATTGTTCACAGATGTCAACTGTACATTTGAACTAAACTAACACCAAGAGGGAAATAACCATAGTACCGGTCAAACAAAATCTACTTGATTTATTTGTGATTACATCCACGGTGGTAAACATCTTTTAAAACTAGAAGCAGAGGCTACTAATGGCAGATACCACCAGAGCTGTGCAAGAGTTGTTTATATTTTTAGGGCCTGCGAGAGTGCCGATCATCATCATCATCAGAGCTTTGTTGGGTATCCCAGGCCATCCCCCGCCTGCCCATTACCCAGCGTCCTTTGCTTCTGCCATGCTCCACTGGAATGTTCAGATCTGTTTTTCTTCTGCTGTTTTTATAATCACAGCAATCAGAGGGGCTTTGTTCAGCGCCATCAAAAACAATGTAACATGATTAACCAGGAGACTCTGTCCAAAACCACAAACGCACATACACACGCAAACACAGAGGAAAAAACACACACACACAGACACATTTTACCTTATTCTGATTCAAATCCCTGTTTCTCCTAATCCCTGAATTGAATCCTAACCCCAAATCTCTTGCCTCTAACCCGTATTGAAACTCTAAATTTAAAATACACCTGAACCCAAAGCAAACTATTGTTTTTTTCCTTCATGCAGAAATGCGCCCAGAATTGAAAATGACCATACTTTTATAATCCGTGTGGGGACAGTAAAATCTGTACAGACACGAACATACACACGCGCACCCACTATTGTCCGACTTGCGACTACACATTGACTGCGTGACATCCATAACCACACAGTCAGTGCCCTCCATTAACCACAGCACATTTAACTGACGTGAGGAGCAGCTGGGCAAAACAATTGAAAACATGACATGGCACAGCAGTATAGTCAGAGTTGGGTAGGTTACATTTTAAATGTAATCCTTTACAGTTACAAGTTACCTGTCCACATTTGTCATCAGTAACGTAACTTTTGGATTACTCAAACTCGGTAAAGTAATCTGACTACTTTGATTTAATTTTAGATTACTTTCATATTAAGAGTCATTGATGAAAAAAATAGGAATAGCCTATAACCAATTGAATACCTTTTGCGGGATGAATCAATGTTAGAGTTTACATAGCTGGCCGAAAACGGAATTTGCATTTTACCTTATGGGTTGTGTACAGTGCCTTTGGAAAGGGTTTCTCAACCATTGCTTCTACTTCAATATGAATGGGTTACATCTCTACATTACACGCTAAAGGTTTGTCAGATATTCAGTCATTCCATTTAATCCAATAACCCTCGATCTTCCAGAATCTGACTTTTCATCTGAACATAAAACAAAATCTGATGATGCTTAAGCCTATTCTGTTATTTGTGTTTTATTCATGTTCATAATTGCTTCAAAACATTGTTGAAAAATAAATGGCAATTACTCGAAAAGGTACATTGTTGTATATAAAAATTAAGATATCCGTAGCCTTTCGCGCATAAACTAAATCTGCAGTAGTCTGATGTTTTGCTCCACAGCCAACAACATTGTCAAAATGTTGCAGAAACCCCAGGCACGCGAATGCACGTTTGCAATCGTGAACACACGCACAGAAATAAGATTTACCCGCGCGAACGTAACCTGCGATTATTAGGGCCACCAGTGATGGATTTTCAAAACGCTAATAAATAAATAAACTGTGATTATAAACCTGAACTCTTAGCTTAAAGTAAATGATGTCAGCAGCCAATTATAACCATGAACACAATTTTCAAAGATGCAAAGCAAGCAGAATCACATCGCCTACCTGTATGGACGGAGTTGATGTGGCTGCGTCAAATGCAAATAATCATCCTTAGGCAGAGTTCTTCCCAACACACATTTTCTCCTTAAATGTCGTGGTAAATTCCATATGTTTTATCTTGAAGGCAGCGCCATGCTATCTAACAAATAGTTGCTTAATCTATTAAACAATTCCCGTCTAAATTCTTCGGTGCAACTCGTCCTGGCTGTGTTCGGTGCATTTGACAAATAAACCTTGAAACTTGAAAAAGATATAACACCAGGTAGGCCTATCCCCTATCATTGTTCTGAGAAAGTTACATCGAGTAGATATCCAGCATTTTATATGGCTCGGCTAATATTATCGTAGATATACTCTGTTTTTACCAGCCATCCAACCAACCAAAACAGGAGAAAATTGATCTAGCGCTTCGTCCGTCACTAATCTGGTTATGCCAGCGAACCACCTTTGCGCGCATGATGACCACACAACTGAGGCGCGCAATTCTTATTTTGGTTCAAATAACGATGTTTTTAAAACATTAGATAACACACTCAAACATGCAACGTGTCATAATTATTTCGCGCACCTATTCTTTTAAATTTAAGTAATCCAAAAGTAATCATACATGTTTTCAAAGGTATCTGTAATCCGATTACAATATTTTTGTTGGTAATGTAACTGATTACAGTTACTGTTTTTTTGTAATCCGTTACTCCCAAACTCTGAGTATAGTCACCAACCCGCAGTAAAGCTGCTTCACTGGGCCAGGAGTCCAAATCATGATGGAGGCATGTGGAGGGCTCGCATGTAGCTGTGAATATTGACTCCATCCTGGGTTGGTAAACGTTGGTTTCGGACAAAGTTGCCTGGCCTTGATGCACTCTAGCTAGGGTATAGGTGGAGCTCCATTGTGGTTGTTGTCCAGGGAATGCATCACCCTCCACACGCATTAGTATTAATACAAATTTTTCCTGGTTAATGAGAGTGTGACAAGAGGCAGAACGGCTTGGGGAGATGTAGGGAGTGTAGATCTTCAACAGGGAGTGTGTAGATCTTCAAATCCTGCCAGGACTTAGTGTGATGAGGATGTTTTAAGACAAACTCACAGTGGTGGTTACACCGGTTTCGATTTGAGATATTCATGAATTCCGTCTGCCATTCTCATATGTCCTAGAAACAACAAAAGTTGTGCTGTCTGTATTTGTCGACTGTCCACTCCTGTCGCATGGACGGTATGTCAGGGAAGGATGGTCGCTGACTATCTCTGAGTGATCTGAAGCTCTTGCCATACAAAAACACCAACAAACAATTTCGGGATAACGCACTCATTGTTAAAAAATGCAGTTTGAAACTTCTGCGAATAACAAGCAATTTTTGAAACCTCCTATTTTGGGCTGAATGAAATATGTTGCTTATGTATGTTCATAATCTATCAGTAGAATCACTATCATACCTCAGTTAGCCATGAAATTCCAGGTTTTAAAAGTCTGCACACATCAACATATGCATGATGTTATCGGTTCGACAGCACCACCTTTACAACCAGTGGCCAAAAATCCCAGAATGCGTCTTTAACTGCGTGTCGTCTTCGTAGGTTGCTGTGCGTTTGACACCTTCTAAGCAGACAAAGCGATTGCTGACCAATTCCTCCATGGCGGGTAGTTCTCAGTAGTATGTGTTATGTATTCCTGTGAGGCAGACAAAAGCCCTGCCTGAGAAGCCTTCTAACATTGTTCCTCTAGTGGCCATCCACCCCCGCAAGAACCACCAGCACTACAGATGGACTGTACTCCTCTAACTCCTGCCATGCCTCCATCCCTGTGAGCGCTTGCCTTGGACCGCGTTTTCTCACGTTAAATTGGACTACTTAAAGTGTCCTCTCCACGCAGCCTGGGAGATGGCAGAAAGGCGTTGGGCACCACTCTTTGGGGATCACTCACAGGCTGAGCCCAGAATGGCACCCAACTCACTATTTAGTGCACTGCTTTTGACCAGGGCTTGCCCAGTAAATAGGGAATGGAGTGCGATTGGGGACGAAGTGCCATACTGCAAAGAGGAAACCACCCGGGACCCTGGGCAAGAGGAGATTGTGTGTGTCTTCGAGCGGACGTCCTATTAGACGCTTTTTTTGAGAGTGGCACCATCTTGAGCGGGGACGTGCGAGCGAACCAGATGGGGTCCATTCACACCACTTTGAGACACCAAGAGTTTGGGTAGGCACCCTGCAGACACTTCTTGTTATCTTTTGTCACCAATCAAGTGGCATTTCTTTTTTCCCCTTCTCTTTCGCTCTTTTTCTTCCTCCACTCATTTGGTGAAAGTCGAATTTTCATGTTTAGGGGGCTGGTACTTTAGTTGTGTGTTCTTGCAGTCCTGACTGTAAAATGAACACAATTTTTAAGAAGCCCCTCCCATGGTGGTTGGCGGCGCTGTCTGCAGACGGCCAAGGAAGATGGACGTGACCATTACGTTTGCGACTGTGTCGAGAAACAAATAGGCAATGTGTTTAAGGTACCAAACAAACATAGGAAAACACCTGAAAGAGGGCCACGGGGAACCTCGGGGGAAATCAACGCGGACTAACGTTAACCAGAGCAATATACAATGATTTCATGATTGCGCACATTCCCATTCGCTCACGCAGCATGTGTTATGATGGTATGTGACCGGTCCGTGTTCATTTGATCTGCATGTTATTGCGTATTCGGATTGATGACAGTTGAATACCTAAGGGTGTATGAATATGTAAAATGAGTCCATTGTCAGTGCCTGGGTGGCGATAGGCTTGGAAGCCTGATGGTTCACTATGTATTGTAACCTGCAAGCTTTTAACTTTGACTTGAAAATATGAGACTGGAAAAGAAAACGATTCCATCACTTCCATAAGAAATATAGCATAATGGCACTTTGACAAGACAGCGACACCCATGTAGCACAGCTTTGGGCCAGGGCTCTATGGACCCTGGTCAGAGGAGGTGAATAGAGTGCCATTTGGGAAGCAGTCATTGCCTTGTGTGCTGTTCATTGGATGCTTGGGAGGGACGGGGAGGTTGAGTAGGTGCTGGCGGGGCACAGCGGGCACCGGCAGGGGAGTTGTCGAGGGGGGAGCCCACCCTTCTGTGGATATTATTTAGTGCTATCCTGGCCTCCATGTTCAATTATTCATCAGTCCCTCATCACTCTTATTCTGAATATGTCATTCCCTAGCAACTGTGAATCCTTATGTCTTGTGTTACAACTGGGAAATAAGTAATAACGGAAGCTGTGTTTGTGTGTGTGTGTGTTTGTGTGTGTGTGTGTGTGTGTGTGCGTGTGGGGGGGATGGTAATAGATGTGGTCGCGGGTGCATTTGATTAGGTGCACATTTGGGTGCTTTGCATGTACTGTGACACCTATGTATGTTAGTTTGTTCATGTTTTAGTTTGTGTATCTGTGTATGCGCATTTTCAAATTCTCACATTACTGTTCAATGTTTGGCCAAGCATCTATAGGTGAAGTAGGGTACATGAAGGTTCATTACTGTTCAATGTTTGGCCAAGCATCTATAGGTGAACTAGGGTACATGAAGGTTCATTACTGTTCAATGTTTGGCCAAGCATCTATAGGTGAAGTAGGGTACATGAAGGTTCATTACTGTTCAATGTTTGGCCAAGCATCTATAGGTGAACTAGGGTACATGAAGGTTCATTACTGTTCAATGTTTGGCCAAGCATCTATAGGTGAACTAGGGTACATGAAGGTTCATTACTGTTCAATGTTTGGCCAAGCATGTATAAGTGAAGTGGAGTACATGAAGGTTTTGGTGTGGATGGATGAGTGAATTAGTAACGGCCCTGCAAAGGATGACACAGGTTTGGGTTCGGTATTCATTTTAGGGTTAGATGATGGGTTAGGTATTCATTTTAGAGTTAGATGACGGGTTAGGTATTCATTTTAGGGTTAGATGACAGGTTCGGTATTCATTTTAGGGTTAGATGAAGGATTAGGTATTAATTTTAGGGTTAGATGACAGGTTCGGTATTAATTTTAGGGTTAGATGAAGGGTTAGGTATTCATTTTAGGGTTAGATGACGGGTTAGGTATTCATTTTAGTGTTAGATGACGGGTTAGGTATTCATTTTAGGGTCAGAAGACGGGTTAAGTATTCATTCCAAATTGTTGCTGTGAAGATTAAGTTTTGAAACATGTTTAAAAACAAAAAAATGCAAAGTTGCTGTACATAAAAATAAGCGTGTTTCCCATGGATTCTAACTAACAACCTGTCAGTGGCTTTATGCCTATCCATCATGCCCAATCACAAACCACCAATTAGTTTCAATGTATCAGCATAATTTCTGTCACTAGATGCTGCAATGTTTACTGATTATATTCTTATGTCTATAATGTCTATGTGTTAGTGTTTTTGATAAATGCAATGTTAATTAAACCTGTTTTTTTGGATGTAATATCTTTTTTGTTTAGTTTTGGACCCCAGAATATAAAATAAATACTATTTAAATATAGTTGTCTCCACCTTGGCAAATACATAATATACACATTGATCTATGGAGATCTGACTCTATATGTGTGTGTGTGTGTGTGGGTGTGTATGTGTGTGAATGTGTGTGTGTGTCATGGGGGGGTCAGAATAGGTGTTTTACTGGCACCTTGAAATGCATGAAGGCCAATCTAGCATTCTTGTTTCAAAATCAGTGAGAGGAGGAGAAAAAAGCACCTGAGCACTAATTCATGGCTACTATTCATGGTGAGGCAGCCCTATTTTCTTTAAGATGGCAGGGACAAATAGTCCAGAATGCATATTTCAAATGTGAGAAGAATAGACTCTCAAAGAAGCGAGGGTTTCAACCCTGAGCCCTTTCTCTCTCTCTAGGACAAAAGACAGAGGATCTGGCAAGCGCTTTGGCTATCAATAATGGATGTGAAGAGAATGGTGTCCACTTATGGTAGGGTCGGTATACTGTAGAGGAGGGTGTGTGTGTGTGTGTGTGTGTGTGTGTGTGTGTGTGTGTGTGTGTGTGTGTGTGTGTGTTTGTGTGTGTCCGCACATGTGCGCACGTGTTAAATCTTTGCGTCTAAACTACACCAGTATGTGTATATGTTTGTGTGTCACTATGCCCGTGAGCAGTTAGATCTAGTGCGAGTGCGTCACTGTGTGGGTAGATGTGTAGAGAAACAGGGCCTTTGGCCGGCCTTCACCACATCTGTCACAATAGCTTTAAAGCACACGCACATAGACACAAATGCGCACCGGCGCGCGCGCGCGCACTGACACATGCGCACATACTCTGGCACTTTAATGTGTGGCTCTCTCTACCACTGGAAGAGTGTGACAGTGGAGGGGGCAAAGTGAAGGCAATTGTTTTTTTTCTTCTCTCCGAGACGTGATTGTTTTGGCCTTGGTCGACGGCCGAGTGCGTCTCTAATGATGATACTCAGCTACCACTGCTAGAAGGAACAGAGCCTTGTTACCTCTTTCACCTCAACAGAAAAAGTGAAGCATGTCAAATCCTTTCAGGTAATCTTTATTGAATTGAAGTGAGTGGTGAAAAGGGTAGTAGAAAGGTGGAGCGGGAGTATGGGATTACATTTGAGTCAGTAGAAACAAATATAAAAGTATATGTATTGTTAACAAACATAGAGAAATTGAAAGTAGAATATGAACCCTTAAGTGTTAACAGGCAAACGCTTAATATTACAAGACATCTTTTTGAGATGCAGAAATAAATTAATTGAAAAGATTCTTGATCATAATTTTTATTTTACGCATTTAATACAATCTAAAACCTGCAATTTTTACCATGCTGTTAATTATTTATCAGTTGTTTTTTTTTCAATCTGAAAGGTATCCGAAAGGAATGATGTATTTGTTTTCAAAAACCAACCTACTGATGATTTCTGTAATATTCTGCCTTTGGCTATGTACAAACTTTAATGTAATGCTGAGACAGGATTTTTACATCCTCTGCTCAAATGCATTGTGCCTTGACACTCTTTGAGTGAACCAATAATTACATTTCACAGAGATGCTCCACATCTGTGTATATTGTTTATATACCTGGACAGGGATCTTCAAAATGAAACTGTAGCCTACTGTGGTTAGCGGTCCAGATGTGCCATGCATGGGCAGAACATCAACTATGTCTCATTCTTGCTTTCACAAAGCATAGCAACCTAGTTTGGTTAATAGTTAACACCATACTGTGTAAGAATGCATGCTTTATTCAAGCCCAAAACTACTACAGAACAAACTTAAGACAGACAGTAGCTAGCTAGAAACATTAGCTGAATGACAATAATGCTATATTGTATATCCATCATGCTTGCTTTTAAATATGTAGCTAGCCAGCAACAAAAGTTATTAGTCAACATAAAACATTTGGAAATGCTGCACTGCTTATTTATGACACATGAATGAAAGTGCATAACAAGCTGGCAACTTTACTGAGAGCTGCTGAGCTAGACTAACTAACTATATCTGCTCACAATATATTATGACTGTATTCATTAAGAATTTGAAAAAAGACTGTCCCAAAATTAATAGGATTATCAGAAATCAATCTGTAGATCAGCATGTTTCACTGCGTTGCTACTTTAAAACATCTTTTCAAAGCAGTAGCTGAAACAAAAATTTTGTAGTGTTACATTACAGTCAGGGTAGCGGAAACAGCAGGCAAGGGGCTGCTGGATTTGTGTGAACTCATAACAGTTAGCTAGCAGCCAACTTAGCAAGCTATCCAACTTGCTTTGGTGGAAGGTATTTAACATCACGTTTGATGCACTGGTTAGCATTATCCCTTTGAAGTGCCTTCTAATAACTGTTCATGACATTGTCAAACTAAAATTCTTGTTTTTTTATGCAATTGCTTTACACAACAACCTAGTAGGCTAAGAAGTAAAACAGCTTGACTTAAGCTAGCTCATTAAAGAATGTCAATTTAATTTACAGTACAACTTAATTTATTCCAGTCCATAGAAATAGTCATCAGCAGAGTCTTGACATGCATCAAATAAAATGTTACGTACAAGGACTTGGAGAGATACAAAATTAACATAATTAAATGTTAACTCTATCCTTATATACAGCTGTATACCTCCGCTACTGGCAATGTGTATACTGTAGGTAAATGAGATGGCACACATCCTACTTCTCCATTCTTCTCCCAAAGTGTGTACATCCACCCTCCTCCTTCATGGATGAACAAAGTTTGTAAGCATTCAGCATTGGCAGGGGAGACCACACGTTTTACTGCTAAACCCTTGCAAGAAATTCTGCATGTAGACACCTTTGGAAAGGGTGGAAAATCGGAATGTAAATCAGGCAGTAACATCACCTTTAAGTCCCACTCATTTGAGCTTTGCCTATGGGGAGACTCATTGCCAGTAATTACTTTTGTAGGCAGTATCTGCCCCTATGCTTACAACCTACTTATCACAGGAATAGTAGGCTTAATTACATAATATGGGATACCTCAGCTAAAGGCAAGGGGAACACAACCAAAGATAGAAAAGAATCACTGGCAAAGAGGAAAGCATTTCTTTACAAATCGTGTAATTGAAAAGGATATTATTGAAAACCATTGTTTTGCTTTCATTTACAATGCATTTGTTCTTGCATTTCAGAATGATTTCCTTATGCTACGTATTGTTTTGCGCAAAATACTTTTGGGTTGATGTTTCGCTTTCAATATCGTGAATTTTGTTGCAATGTAAAGCACTTTGTTTAGTTTTTATTGACTCAAATGTAACCTATAAGTAAGAGAAAGAGAGGACGAGAGAGAGGGTAAGTGAGATATATTTAAAGAGGACAAAAGAGAGAACAGGAGAGAGAGAGAGAGAGAACAAGAGAAAGAGTATTTGGAACTAGCCTATCTCTCGCTCTGTCTGACTGGCTGGCTACAGTGGAGCAGACTCTGTATTTGCATGTAACTACCTTACGAGTGGAATGGCACAGATTACGAGGGGTTTGGGGGCTGGGGATAGAGGAAAACTACACCAAGGACGGAACTGAGCCCCTGGTGAAAGGAATATGAAAAAAAGTATATAGAGAGAAAAAAATTGCCTGCAGACACAAAGCGATAAAAGGAGGACTTGGTTCTGACTTGGGCTGTAGATTGAGATGAAGGAATACTAGAAGAATGTGTCCTCCTACTCTATTGAATGGGTGTCAGTTCCTAGCACACTTGCCATTCAGTCATATCCGAATATTAGACAATGGGAGCGATTGCTGCTAGGATCAGAGAATCATTGAAGTTATTACCATGGAATTCATGCATACAACAGCAGGCACGTTGCCGCGGAAACAACATTATGAACCTTTTTAGGAAGAATTATTACTTCTCCCACAAGGTAATATTTTAGAGGCCAAGTACTGAAAATTCAGATGGGGTAGAGGAGTAGCACGTCTCCATGTTGTTGTGCTGTTGCCATACATTTGATGAAAATCTGTTATGGATTTGTCCTTTTTTTGTTATTGTTCTGCCTCCTGCAATTGTGTGTCCCATTGAAATGACTGATTGTTCAATATAGCTTGGGAGTGCATTGTCGGTTAGAGCCCAAATCCCTCCACCCCGCTCTCCCCTCAGACAGAACATCAGATCTCAGTGTCCTCAAACCACAACTGCCCTCCATCACAATCGCGTAGGATATGGACAGACAGTAGACATATTCATACATAAACAACCAAAATATATTCAGGCTCCGTGTGTGTGTGTGCGTGTGTGTGTGTATGTGTAGAATGGCGGATCTGTCCACTAGTTCCTCACAGCTGGATCGCAGGCCACTGGAGGGTCATGGCCAGGCAAGTTCTCTGAAATGCACTGCTGTTTTTGGATCTTTTCGCTGCCCAATGACAACACTGTAGACTCACTTCCCTTACACACACACACACGCACGCACACACACACACACACGCACACACGCGCTTCCTCCAACACACTCTGTGTTGTGATCCGACGTGTTTTCACATCCAGAGGTCTAGAGGGTAATTTCTTTGGTACGTCGGACATCTTGTTTGAGCCAGCTGTTTGAACTTCCTGTGCCTACTGACACTGCCATAGTACTGAATGGAATTGTGTGCATGTGTGTTCTCGTTGTCGGCCTGCGCCAAGCCCAGGGATGAATAGTGCCAGGGCTGGATGCTTTGGCAGAGATGTGGGAGATACCTGACGTAGAGCTGGTCTCCATCCCAGAGGCTTGGGGCCCTGCCACTGGCATAGTACTTTGGGGTTGGTGATAATTACAAGCACACCCGCAAATGTGTACATAAATTCATACTGACGCACACACAAAAACACAAGCAGTTAGACTAACACAGGTAAGCATCTTGCAAGTGCAAAACACACACATACACATATTCTTGTTGCATACAGACACACACACACACACACTCAAACACACAAACACGTAGACATGTGGTAACATGTAGTCAAGCGATTTGAATGACGGGCCAGTAACCGTAACTTGTTTGAATCTCCATCCAACAAGGTGAAAGACATGTTGTTGTACCCTTGAGCATGGCAATCATGGCAATATTTAAAGAGTTAAAAGGTATGTTTTAAGAAATAGAAAGGCATTCCTCAATGTTATGCTCTAATTTCATGTTACCATTTGTTATATTACATATTGACTGGGATATGCAGTCTCACAAAGATTTCCTTTGAAGAAGAAGTTAAAATAAAACATCGGCGGTAAGTTGGAGGTTTAAAAAAAATACCAACACATTTTTAATGTTTTTTTCTTTCTCTTTGGATGACAAAGGAAACAGAGTTTTTCAAAACCCAGCAGTGGCATAAATTGGTAGCATTTAATTGTTATAGCATAACTGTGCTAGATTGCTATTCTTTTTAGTTTAGTCAAAAAGCAAACATTTGCATTGCCGGAATCATGCAAGCAGAGTTCAAATTCTAAGCGGAAATTACTAATGGAATTGACAGGAGCAGATAAAACTGCAGGTGTACAAATTAACAATCTGGAGAAAGCATTAGAACAATCAAATTATAATTACCTCATTACATTACATTGGATATATGGTAACACATTACTGCAATAGTATATAGTATGATTATTACGATTATCATGATTATTATGATTATTATTATTATTGCATCGGTAATAATACTGTAACAGGCCATTAAGTATTCGTGGTGTTATTTTGTACTTTCCTTTTACATGGCCTCTCTCTCTCTCTCACCCAACTCTCTTAGATAGATCCATTACCTATCAGAGCAATGCAGAGGAGTGTGCAGAGCCTACAGTGCTGTCGGTTGCTGTGTGTATCCACCCTGAGCGGTGTGTGTGTGTCTGTATGTGTGTGTGTGTGTGCAGCGTGGCGAGGGGCACACAGACACAGACACTCACCCAGGCCAATAAAAACCTTCCCCTTGATTGCCATTAGCAGGCTTGGCAGCCGTCCTCCCTGCTATCTACTTCAGAGGGCCGGCGGTGCAGTTTTGGGGAGGGAGCCTCCTAATTTGCACATATGGAAATGCTTTTTCTCGCCGAGCCGCCGTCTCTGTTGTGGCCAGATGGAATTAGAGAGCGCTCAGAAGCCGTGAAGGCAAACACATCAAAAAGAGGGGAGAGAGAGAGAGAGAGTGAGGGTGGGAATGGGGGAGAGGGAAGGAGGGAGAGAGAGAGAAGAAACAGGGAGCTGAAGGGAGAGAAAGACGGAATCTGGGGAGAGATAAAGAGTGAGAGAGACTGAAAGAAATAAAAAGAAATGAGCAAACGTGAGATTGTTGAACAGATACTAAAATGCAATACAATGTGTGTTCTTTATGTTAAATTAAAGACAATCACTTCCCTGCCCCTCTTCTCCAAACCTTGTCTTAGCTACATTCGTCACAATAAGATGAATTTCAATGGGAGACATACCTCCACGCAGAAATACAGACAACCTCTTGTGCAACTGTCTACAGTAGATAAGAAACTAAACGGTGCTGTAGGCCTGCTATAAATGATTCCCACTTAGGTCTGAGAAATGGTTATCAGCACAATTATAAAGGTCTTTGGCTCTGAGAACTTTTGCCATATTATCTTTTGCTATAATAATACATAATGCTACATTGAGTGTATGAAATCCATTTATTGACTATCCGTTATATGAAAATGCCTGCAGTCTTTTCCAGGCGGGTTGTACCTACCTTCTGATTCAGAAACAGGAGATGTGTGCTTCTGCCCTATGGGCCATTCTAGCTAGGACCATGCTTTGTGCTCCTGTTATATAAAGTACATGTGTAAGTGTGATGGATAAAAATGATGATGGCTTTTATTTCCTCTCAGGTCATTGTGCCCTACAGTATCTGATGCCTCAAAGGTTACAGCTAGGCCCAGGAGAGTCACGGATGCATCCTAAATCACACTCCATCTCCTTCAAAGCACCCTTTTTTGACCAGGGCTCTTTTCAAAAACTGGGCGATTTGAGACACGGCCCCAGGTAGTTCTCTGAGCCCACATTGACTAATTACACTGTAGCCGGCTGTGGCACATTTCATCAAGTACAGGAGCGACCCTTTAAGGAGGGAACAAGACGCACACGCACCTATGCGCCCGCAAACACACGGAAGCACACGCACACACTACACCTGTGTGCAGAGCAGAGACCGGGATGTCCGTGGGGCCTGGCCACATGTCTATGGGCTGCAGGGGAATAACCTAATATAATCAGAATCTAGGACGCAGAGATTACTGCCATCTAAGGCAGAACAGGGAATTGCGGGATGTAAATGTCAGGAGTGCTAATAACGGTAGTTCCACCTCCATGCAGAGGGGAGGACAACCGTTCCACCTTGCTGGAGTAGCGGAGTAACGCTCTGAACGCCCTGCTCAATCCGACTGTGTTCAAAATTAGGACTGGAGTTGGAATGGGATGCCCGGCTGGGCGTTAGAAGGTTTCCCCAACCTCCTGGGAAGAGTTTGACGAGACGAGGGAGTGCTTTTAGACCTCTGTTTGTTTCGAAGAGCCGTTGTAGAGAATGAGAACAAGAACCCTCTTGTTACTGTGACATTGAGATGGTTTTACATGTTCTGTAGAATGTAACCAGTAAACTAGATTACCTGCAGATTGTGTCATTTTTGTATACCTTTCTATCTCCCATGTAAATGCAAACGTATAAATGTTATGGGGCCATAAACCCATTGTTTGTTACTCTGTACGTTAAGGTTTTAGTGGGTGGAAACGTTGTTTTTCAGGGTCTGACTCAGCTTTCAGTTCATCACTTCAGAAAGAACCAATGGCTATTTACTTACACAGAGGTATTTCACGGGAAGTTATATCATAACTTTGTAATGTGCAGTAGCCTACGTGGCTGTATTTACAGAGCCTATATCCTGTTGCATAATGTATTTTTATAAACCATATGTATGGATGCGTTTAGACGTTTGTGTCCTTATGTGTGTGACTGCTTCTGTTTATGCATAATGAATCCATACATCTGTTATAATAAAGCCTTTTATTGCTGTATGTCCAAGAAGCTCACACTTCCCCTCCTCCTCCAGCTCTCATCCTCCTGCCCCGTGGTGCTGAGTGTTGTAACAACACTTTTCCGCAGGGACCACTAAAGGGATTTTGCTGTGGTGTTGAGGACGAGCAGGCCTCCCGGCTTCAGCCCTCCCTCGGTGACTGCCTTCCATGGCCTTGCCTCAATCCTGCCTCATCCCTGCTGCCTCATCCACCCTGCTTCAATCCTGCCTCCAGGTGCTCACTGACTACGTTTTGTATTGTCGTAGCAGGTGAATTATTTTCCATTTATTCCTTTATTTTTGTCAGCTGCAGTGCAGGACTAATTCTAACAGATTCAGGTTGAATGAATGGTTGAATCCAGTTCATAGTTCAGGCCCTTGTTGACCAATAAGCTATAATGTCACATACTGTAGACTCCATTTCACAATCTTCCTCTTGCTTCAAGACTCCATCAAGTAACTGGAAACTTTACGCCAAACCATGTCTGCCTCTGCCAGGAGGTTTAGACTGGGTCAAATGTGGATCTCCCAGAAGGACAACGATCCAAAGAAACCTCCGAATCCATATGAAAATAGTTCACTGGTGATAAGATCAAGGTTTTGCAATGGCCATCCTGACCAAAATCCCATTGAAAACAAGTGAGGTGAGCTGAAGAGAAGAGTCCACAAGCAAAGCCCAAGGACTCAGAAAGATCTGAATTGATTCTTTATGGATCTGAATTGTTTCTTTTTATTAGTTCTGTGTTTTCTCACTTCATCAGTCATTATGGGAGCTACCTTTGCAAGGGAACGGAGCACAAAGTACTAAATTCAGGGGTGCCAATGAATGTGGCACACATGTTTTTGAATTAAATATTTATTTCAGGATAACTTTTCTTTAACCAATTTTAACTTAAATTAAAGTAAGCATTATATGATATTTTTGAGTGTTGAAAAAAAAACAATGACATTTTTTCAGTCCTTTTTCTTAATTTTTGGCTGAGGTTACAATAATTCCGGAGGGCACCGTATGGGCACTGTTTTTGTAAACCTGCGCCCCAACATTTTAAACTGATCAGCGTGCGACTGCCATTATCCCTGCCTCATCCACGCCAGTCCTACCTCTTGCCTCAGCTCTACCTCAGCCGTGCCTCAGCCCCTCTTTATGCCCTGCCTCAGCACTCGTCACAGCTGCTTTCTATTTAGCATTAAATTCAATCCAAACCTTTCTGTTTCAGTTCTGCTGCCAGACTCATAATTAACATTTCAACTTGTGGCAAAGGCCTGCCTCCCCTCTCCCCCACTAAAACCACCAACAGACTCAACTATTTCAATAAAAAAAAATTGAGGTGAGAGTGAGGAAGAGTGAGATAGAGAGTGGGGGAGAAAGGATTTTGTGTGTGTGTTTGTGTGTGTGTGTGTGTGTGTGTGTGTGTGAGGAGGGGGGTAATTACAGATTTGATTAACACTTTCCCTTCTGGATTTTCCTTCTCATTTTTAATGAGAAGAGGGATATCACAGTGTTGAATGGATCTCCTAGACGCTCCTTGTGTTAGGTACTTAGCACACTCTTTTAGTTATTAAATCTTCAACAGCAATTAAAGTCTGGCAACGACTTTGCATAAACAAACAGAGACACAGAAGGTAACGCTGGATAATGCAATGAAATCCGACCCAGAAGTTAGTAGTTGTTTAGATGAATGCTAACTCGTAGTTTCATGGGGTCTCTTCAGGTAGAACGTTTCGCGCTGATCTCCATCTTCGGTTACTCACAGGGAGGAAGGGAAAAAAGAACATGTTGCCAAAAGCTGTCTGAAAGTTTGTCTTCACACTAATTTGCATTTGTGGATATTATGTTTCAACAGTGCAGTGGCGGATGGTTAGTGGCAAACAATGTAAACTATGAACTGGAAAAAAAATAAATAATAATAATAATAACTTAGTAGCTGTCAGCAATACAGATTTATTGTCAGATTTGGTTTTACAATATACTTGTTCTCCTGCTGTATCTGCTCTTCATGCCAGAAATACTTACTGTATTTTGTATTCTGTATAATTCAGAATGACTGCAATTATTTCAGTAATTATTTTGATAATTTCAGTAATTTATTGAAGTTGAAATATATTGAAAGTAGTTAGTATTTTCCCAATGTTAGCTATTTAATAGGAAGCTGTAAAACATTTTGAATGCATTGAAAACCCGCATTGCGTTAAAAATATGTTGTATTCCAAGTGGAACTCTAGCACTGAGTAACATCGGCCCTGGTCAAAAAGATTGCACTATAAAGGAAATAGGATGCCATTTGGAAGCAGTCGGTCCTTTTAGGGCTGTAGTAAATTGAAGTGCTTCAGCCCTCAGTCTTAATAAGTGGTAATGATGGAGTATGACTAATCCTTCTAGGTCACAGATTGACACTATAATCACACTTCCTCTAATTAGGTTTTCTTTTCCTCACTGACTTCCTCTCCTTCCTTCATCTGACTTCACTCGCTTTTTTTCTCTTTTCCATATAACTGACCCATTCAATGTTGGCTGGCAATTCTGACAAATGCTAAAATGGCTGGATAATTTTTGCCGGACCACGTAAGTGGAGCTGGCTAAGAAGAGCGAATGTCTCTTACTGAGTGAGTGAATGAGTGACTGACTGACTGGCTGCCCCTTGTTAAATAGTGTAGTGGTTAGGAAAGAGGACTTGTGGACTGTAGGTCCTGAGTTCATATCTCCTTGCAGGCGAAGCGATGTATGAATTATTCCGTATAGAAGAAAACTTTGCTGGTTAAAACCGTTAGTATCTACATTATAGTAAGCCTGAAATAAAACAGTTTACGGTTATATTGCGGCTGTTTCGGGAGGATTTTCGAAGTACGCATCCGTGCATGCGTTTTGGGTCAGGATAGACAAACACATTGGCTGGCTTAACATACAGTAGTTACGTTATAGTAAGCCTTAACTGAAACTGTATAGGGTTATATTGTGACACTTTCTGGCATGGAAAAGTTCATATTCAATGGCAAAAGAGGATTTGTTCAGGATAGAGACAAGAGGCTATACTGACACTTGATGAATGTACAGCTCCGGTGTAGTGGTTAATGACACAGCCTTTCATGTTGGTGTCCTGGGTTCGAATCTTGAGGTAGAAACATTTGCTATTGTGGGCTGGCTGAACTAGGCTTGCCTGGTTTCTTGTTATATACTTGGGCTGGTCAAGGAAATAAGTAAAAATGAAATAAAAATAAAACAATGCAATTTTATTTTAAATAATGAATATGTTAAATGGCTGGCAGACTATGGGCCTGCTCAATTTGTCATGATAATCTATATTGGGCATTTGCTCCAGAGTCTTTTTGGCAGAGCTGAAGTCACACAAATTCAAAAGTGCATCATCAAAGGTGATACCCACTCTAACGCTCTGCTAGTCAGTGAGTCAAAACAGTCTTACTCTTTTTCAGTCAGTGAGTCAGAACTAAACTCTGACTGTCAGTCAGACTCGAAATAGAACCCTGACACTGTCAGTCACTTAGGCAGAACAGAACACTGTGTGTAAAATCTATATTATTGAAGCAGCGATTTTAAAAACAGTTATTTCAAAAAAATGTGACTCACCTGACTGTCCTCATAAATTATAATGCTACTGCAAGCTCTGATCCTAGAAATATGTCCTACACGCACACCATCTTGTCCCGTCGTTATATGACAAAAACAGATGATTTTGCATTGAAATCAATAGGAGTAAACCCAGAAAAAGAGAGATCGAGAGGAAGAGACTCAGATGTACTGCCAGTTCCTTCTTGTTTTGGCTGTATATTTAGCCGAATATTAAACACGTCCAAGTGGGTCATACATCATGTCCTGTATAATTCATAAGTGTACTATAAGGCATTTATTAGTTTCTTTGCCAAATATGTGTTTACTCATTAAAAACTACCATGTTGCTGGGGCCAGGACAGTCAGTGTGGTTCTCCCATTTTCTGGTCCCAGTGATGCTGGGCGGAGCAGGCTGCTCAGCTGCGTAGCGGAGTGAGGTAGAGGTTGTAAGACAAGCGAAAGACACACTGACACACATGCTGCTTGTTTCTTTATATTATATTTGTAATAGTTATCATTAATATTTGGGTGAAGGGGAATTACATGAACAGTTGCACACACCATCAAACACCACAAACACACAGTCTCTGTGACACAAGCCCAAGTCGCACAGTCTCTGTGACACCAGCCCAAGTCACACAGTCTCCGTGACACCAGCCCAAGTCGCACAGTCTCCGTGACACCAGCCCAAGTCGCACAGTCTCCATGACACCAGCCTAAGTCACACAGTCTCCATGACACCAGCCCAAGTCACACAGTCTCCGTGACACCAGCCTAAGTCACACAGTCTCCGTGACACCAGCCCAAGTCACACAGTCTCCGTGACACCAGCCTAAGTCACACAGTCTCCGTGACACCAGCCCAAGTCACACAGTCTCTAGGATGTGGCCTGGTGTGTCTAAAATGCCGGGCAGAATTTTTGTCCCAGTCTGCCCCTGTCGTTCAGCAGATAGAGTGCTGAGAAAGATAAAGAGATGAGATGAAGGGAAGCTGCGGGTTGGCCAAATGGCAATACATAGTGGTCAAGAGAACAACAAAAAGAATTGCTGACACACCCATACATAGAAATATTGGAAATTATAAATTAGGAGGTAAATGAAAGCACAATATCAAACAAAAAAATAATTAACTTTGACTTGATGTTTATTAATTAAGAGACGAAGTGAGATTCCAAATGCACATTAATAATGACAACCTTATCTTCTGTTTTAGAACCGGACGAACTATTGTCTCAAAAAATCCTTCATCTGTTCTCCCCTCATCTTTTCTTTTCTTTCATCCGAGTTTTTCTAAAGCGGACGTATGAAGACGCGGTTGCTCGGGCCCCTGCTCTGTTCATCTGTCTGGGGGCTCTACCTGGAAGGTGGCATGTAAGGTTAATTAAAAAATGAAGTTGCTAAAGTAATTAATGCATTTGTCAGCACTATCTTTCTCTTCTCCTGCAGCCAAACTGCACAAATCAGGCCTTTTTTAAACTCCGTTGCCCAGGACGAAGCTGATTCACATCCTGGACTGATATGCATCCCAACATCCTCACCACTTTGGATTGTGTATTTGGCACTCCACTCCAAATGAAAGAACAATGGAGAGATTACCACAAAGCTAGACAGACACATCCTGGAGAATTACTGTCATTCGACTCCTCTTGAAAAAAGAGAAATACATGAGAAATACAAATACTTGTTTATATACCTGCGCATGTTGGTCAGGATTGTCCTGATTTCCATCTGTAGAAATGCCAAGCCAACCTCTTCTCCGGTTTGACTGACTAGCTCAGTAGAAGCTCCAAATAGAAGGCCTGATGGACCAGAGCAACTCAGTGGAGTGATCGCTCTAGCTTTTCTTTCTTTTTCTTCGTTATCTCCCCTTTCTCTCTCTCCCTCTCTCCTCCCTCCCTTCCTCGACCTCCCTCTCTTTCTGTCTCAGTCTGGTGGTGGGATCCTTAATACACGCTCCCTAGTGATCCCCATTAATTATAAATGAACCATACAGACTAAAGCCCATAGCATCAGGGAAAAGCTCTCTTCCAACACCATGAAATATAGATGCGGCTTAACTCCTTTATTAATAACGTATTTATACACGGATTATTGATTCTCCGAATGGACAACAGGGAAGGGAGAACACTGCGCTCTCATCAACGTTAACTGTTCACTAAATGACGTCCGTGCCCTGTGAAACAGTCATAATGTCTAGAGAAGACAGGACAGTGTGAGGAGTTGGGCGGGGCAAGGTGGTGTCGTAACAACAGAGGTTTACTTGCTTGCCACTCTCCTGCCTCTTGCTATCTCTTTCAAACACACACACACACATTCAAAGACACACTCACACCCTCACACACACTCACAACCTTACGCAGATGTGCACACAAACACACACATACTTACATGCTCTCTCTCTTGCACACACACACACACACACACACACACACACACACACACACACACACACACATTGGCGTAGCATCATGCCATGGTGCAACCTGTCCTTACATCCCCCCCCCAGGACGGAAAATTACATTGCAGTATATATGCGTATATGGCGTTGATTAACCTCACAGCCAACATCTGATTGTGATAACCGCATAGATCCAGTACCGTGCACAGACCTTCCGAGGAGCATGTGCTGAATCAGAATCAGAAAAAGTTGGCGGAGTTATTGGCTCACACAGATGGCCGATGCGTTGGAGAGAGTGACGCGAAAAAAGCCGGACGACACATGCCCATCGGAGTGGGTGATGCATGTAAAAAAGACGGACGACACATGCCCATCGGAGGAAGACGAACGACGCATGCCCATTCGGAGTGAG
>JACXGI010001585.1:40116-64081 GCA_016801175.1 Esox masquinongy
CCTCTGGAGAAAGACCGACTGTTTACTGTACACCGAGCAGCAACTCCCTCTGGAGAAAGACCGACTGTTTACTGTACACCGAGCAGCAACTCCCTCTGGAGAAAGACCGACTGTTTACTGTACACCGAGCAGCAACTCCCTCTGGAGAAAGACCGACTGTTTACTGTACACCGAGCAGCAACTCCCTCTGGAGAAAGACTGACTGTTTACTGTACACCGAGCAGCAACTCCCTCTGGAGCAACTCCCTCCCGCTGAGACACGTTGCTCACGCTCAGGTGTCCCTGAAAAGAATGGGAGCGTCCCAAGCTCTGCCAAAACCAGGCGTCCAGTGCGTCATATCTGTGAGACTGTGGAGTGGGGATTGCAAGGGCGAGTTCACAGAGGTAAACATCTTGTTATTGGATAGAATAGGTCATAAAAACTGCAGCCGGAGAGTCGATGTAGGGGTCTTTTGATTAAACAGGCTGAAATCTGCTTCCTTTTCCCTTGTAACATTCCAGTAACAGTTTGTTCAGGAAAGAAAACGTGCAGACGGCGGCACACGCCGGCACTCACCTCGTAGTGGGCATGGACAAAGAACACATGCGTGCACGTACGCACGCACTTAGATCCGCAATGACGTAATTAAGACTAAGTTGCACAATGCAACAAAGAGACGTTTTCCTTTGCTTCCTTTGGGTCTTTTTTAAAATGTTCCCTGCCAAATCAACAATAGTGGTGGGATGTGGAATTCTGAATTTCCAACTATTTTCATTTGATGAAGGGTGAATGGGAGGCAGATGGGGCGAGTTGCCGCATTCACATGCCATTAGACAATATCCGGGAGTCGCCAAGCTACTAGCTGATACTGCCGTGCCTGTAGATGAGAGAGCTTGTTGTATTCTAACTGTCCGTGATGTATGCAAATCACACATGTTGCTGTCAGGCTAATTTGCCACGATACGGGAATTAAACACAACAAAACGCTGGCACAGACGACCGAATACGACCATCGAATTGAAGTCTGGTCGTGACAGTGTCCTCAAACATGTCTCTTATCACTCTGAGCATCTGTTTGGAGCCAGTTTAAAAACTGGCGAGTCTCATGCAGCCTCATTTAGCCTGTTATGTCACTGATAAACAGTAGTCAGTCCATCTGATATCCAAAGCTAATGTTCAACATCTACACAATAGGGGAGTGGAAAGACGTAGTACGTTAAGTTCACAAGTGTCTGCGTGGCTTCGTTTCAATGGACCGAGTCCAATCCGCTTCAAGCAGGTGTTGTGGCGCCCCCGTCTTTCTTCTACCCCAGCAAGTGTTCTAATTGGCCAGTATCTGCAAGTCGCTCGCTGCACGTGCTTTACTAAAGCGTGCTGGTATTAAGCATTGTGGTCCGACACTCGTTTCCACCTTTTTTGCCCATCTGAGGGAATTTGGGCCCCAGCTATTTTGAGTCTTAAAGGTCCCTGCATGCCTGTCTTCCTGGGTCCCACTGTGGCCAAGCTGGGTCCCATGCATCTTAATGAGTAGTGACCATCTGGTGATGGAACGTCCAGTCAAGCCCCTCCACGGGCGCGGCTGCCCCCGCTCCTGCCCTGCAGCCGGCCCCGCTGCAGCCACTCTGGGAACGAGGAATCATTCAGCCGGCGGGGGCGGGAGTCTTGGGACAGCGAGGGACGGGAGGGGACAGACGGGCAATAATGAATGGACGCGCGGTGGCCTTTGCCTTCAGCCATGACAAGGGTGTCAAATCGCTCCGTAACCGGAGCGGTCGTCGTGGTGAATCACCCGGTATGGAGTGGTCATGTGAGTTGATGCGATGAGCTCCTGATTGATCTCTACTCTATTTTAAGCAAAATCGAACAGCAACACGCTGGCACGACCTCACTCAGAAACTCACCGTTAATGCTTGCTGAATGTTGGGGTCTGGCTGTTTGTAAGCTACACGTATACGACCCACACGCACACACACACACACACACACACACACACACACTGTACACACGCCCTACACGCATTCTAGTCGCACACTACTGAAACGACACGCACCCTACATACACTCCAATCACACAAACACACACACACACACTGTTAGATTACCTCTTGATTTGTATCTACCGTCCGGCTGTGGGGGTGATTCCGATTCCCCCCGCGTCCTCCAGTAAAAACGCTGCCATAACACCACGCCGCCGGTGGCATTGTGGCAACATAAGGAGTAAAGATGGCCCAGTAATTGGGGAAGAGGTTTAGGTATGGAGAAGCCTGACCCCTCTAGCTTAATTAAAACATAGTTTTACTGCAGTGTCTTGAATTAATTAAAAACACATTTGATCTCGCCATTACACCCTCACTCCTCATCCTTCATCTGGCTCTTTCCTTTTCAATAAACTGGTGCACATACACACACGCACGCGCACGCACACACACACACACACACACACACCCGCACACACACACAAGCACACGCACGCACGCATACACACACACACACGCGCACACACGCACGCACACACAAGCACACGCACGCACACATAAACACACGCGCACGCACGCACACCCACCCACCCACACACACACACACACACGCACGCACACTTCTGTTCTGGGGGAGAGAAAGTGTGGGGGACTATATACTGTGCTTATGGGCTGCGTTCCGTGCCAACGGTCTGTTGTCCGGCACTGAGAGGCGAGAAAGGCTGTCTCAAAGTGCTGAGGAACATGATGAGAGGCCTCACTTCTCTGAGGCCTTTAACAGGACACAAAAGGGATAGAATAAAAGGTTCTTGGTCTCGGTTGGCTATGCCCAATCACATATTTAGATATGCCCTTTATTCAGGAAATAAATGTTGTGCGTGTGCGCGTGGGTGTGGATGTGTTAGCGTGTGTATGTGCCAGCGTGCCTACCGGCATATGTGAACATGTTTGAGTGTGCTTGGTGATGACTTCTAAAAACTGCATTTGTGCGTGTGAGAGTGTATTAGCAGCGGCCGGTGGAGGGGGAGACAGGCAGGATTTCTCTGACAGCAAAACGCAGAGGCCTCCAGGCAATTAAATAGCGAGCTCAACGGCAGTGTACAGAAGGCTCCAGCTACTCTGCCCCGCCACACAGCCAGCCTGCCCACTCGCCTGGGTCTGTGTGTTTTCCCCATATCAGATCCGTGAGGCGCCGCATCACTCATTCAGTACGCCAGCCTAATCCCTCACTGAAAATAAACACATTTTACATGTTGTAAAGTGATACACAAAATGCACTCCAAATGAATGTTTCATGCAATAGAGAACATGTGCCGGCTACGCGTAGCCTTTATAGAGGAATCAAAATGAGAGGCGAAGGAGGGATTGCACTTTCACAGTTATTAGCAAGCACAAGCGTCAGTAATTGTGACAGCAGTACTGAACACATACCGCTGCTTTGCCTCCTCTCTTTCTTTCTAATCTTTGTTCAAATGGAGCAGAGACAACCATTGGTTTCTGGCGCTACTGTAAACACAAACAGGTTACATTCTGAAGACAGAAACATTGGTAACGGTTAATGTTTAATGATTTGAGATGTATATGCCGTATGGGATTTAAGATATGAGAGTTCAATGTGTACTATAACAAGTACATATGAACGATCTATGGCAGATCAGACAACTGTTGTGGTAGAAGTTCTGTTGTTCTCTATTTACAATTTTTGTCCACGGCAGACTTGGCTTTGGAGTTCTGTTGTTTGTATTAATAGCCAAATGGAGACTGTCAATGGCAACCACGTATCTCATACAGATCTTTCACTCTCCTTGCCGAAGAGTGCTCTTGCACAATTGTGCAATTTGAGTGTCAACATCATAAGGTTAAAGTAAGCATTGGCTTGAGGGACTTTCCACCACTGTAGCACGCTACATGTATAATGTCCTCCCCATGTGGTAGCTAGGTGAATTGCAGTATCACTTGTATACATTCAAAACAACCTTCAGGGGTCCCTGCAGCATGGAAACAGGTTGTAGCAAAAGTAGTCAGATCCCAGATGTTTTAGCTTCCTGAACTTCTGTCTCATTGGAGATTAATGTTAAATGTTCAGCGATCTAGCGAGCATAAATACCATGAAAATGTCCCTCTCAAATATTGAATAATGAACTATCGTAACTGGCTGGACAGTTTGATCGGTAATCAACACAAATTGTTTTACTTTTCAAAGAAATGTATTGTGCTGTCAGTGTGCTTGTTGGTATCCCATAAACACCCAGCTTAAAGCTACTCACCTGCATCTGCTTCGGTGGTTGATGCATTTCTGTTTCTGACACCGCACAGCAAAGCAACGCACGGGTTGGACACCCCGCATGGCCTGAAACCTAGCCCGGCAGAGGAGTCGCAGGGGTGCGGATTGCACTTAATTGGAAAGATTGGACATCCGCCGCACTGTTTGTGGCTTGACGCATTCTTCTGCACCCGTTAACAGTTTTAATCTGAATTTTACTGTGATTCTGTATGTACACACACATATGCTATATTTATACATATATATATATATATATATATATATATTTATACATATACATATATATATACATATATATGTACGTATGTGTGTATATATATATATATATATATATATATATATATATATAATACAAATATTAAAGCAATAAGGCAAGGGGGGTGAGGTATATACCCCATCTAAAAGCTTTTCATAGGCAAGAAGCATCGCAGAGTGCCTGGACTCGGTGTCTAGCCGTGGTATTTCAACCATACACCACAAACCCCTGAGATGCCTTATTGTTATTTTAAACTGATTACAAATGCAAATAGAACACTAAAAGTTGATGTCATACTTGTGGTACACAGTTTAATATTCCACGGATATCAGCCTATCAACACTCGAACCCCCAATTTAAAAATATACACAGTATACTATACAAATAAACGAATGCAAATATGCATATAGGGAACACGTTTCGTGATACACTATAATTCCACCAATACTGTAGCTATATTATGAACACGGTCTGAAACAATGCAAAACTTCTACATGAAGCTAGAACCTTTAAATCCATTCGCGTGTGGATGTGCACACTTTGGCAGAAAACAACCGGGGATGATTTTTGTGTCAGACAGGGCTAGAGGGAGGGAGGCGGATGACATTTTGTCATCTGCTGAACGCTGAGGTCCCTTTGGGGGGCTAATGAGGATAATCATTTTTAGTGATCAATAAATCATGTGTTATTGATTCTTCCCTGTAAGCCCTCTTCTGTTCTCTGAAAGTCAGCCACTCCCCTGTGTGTGTGTGTGTGTGTGGGGGGGGGGGGTGTGCAGCGTGCAGTGGAGATAAACAGCATCTGTTGACCAGACTGATAGTGACCTTTGACTCTTAACACTTCTATACATCACTATAAAACATCCGGAGTGTGTGAAGTTATGAACGTGTCACAGACATTCATAGGTAGTCTCGGTGTGACCATGAGTTCGTGAGAGGGCGGGGTCGCTGGTTGTCACCGGTGGGATGTGTTGAGTTATGAAGACAACCTGGAAGTGCTTGGAGGAGTAAGAGATCTGCTCCTGGCCTACTCCTCGCCTCCTTCATCTCCTCATCCGTCTGAGACAAAGACTGCCACCGTTAGCCGGGCCAGTCAGCAGACGATGAAGGAGGAGGAGAGAGGAAGTGGCGGTGCCTCTCTGCCAGCGTCACTGTGAAAAGGGTCATGTCACATGGCCCCTGTGGTCGCAATCACCGCAGCAAAATGTGAGTTGACTAAAACAATAGAGAGATGTGGCAGAGTGAAAGATGCAAATAATGAAGAGAAAGGAAGTGAGAAAAAGTGATGTTGCTTCGCATGATATCTTGAGTAACGTCTTACTTAACCTCGAACCCCTATAAGGGGGTTGACATTCACGAAACAGATAGCAGACTGGCAAGGCCACAGGCTGAAAGATTATACAACAGTGTTGGTGCGTCTGGGACGATAAGGATCACGTTTGGGCTGCTCTATATGAAAAAAGTTGCAGTTGGAGAGACAGTGTTGATTGGGTTCACATCCTTCATGATGTTAAGAGATCCAAATGGAATCCTAACACCTAAGTAGTGCACTAGTTTTCACTAGGGCCCATAAAGCTATGTACAGGGAATATGGCACATTTGGGATCAAGCCGGTCTTGACAGATAGAAGGGATGATTTGTGTGACTTGGCAAACACGCGCTATGGTGTGGTCTGCTTTGAATGTATTGCTAAAGTCACAACATTGTTTTAATCAAATGTGTATGGATGTGAAAGACTTCAGCCCGTTAGCAATATGAAAAAAGAAGAAAAGTAAATAGACCAGAAGGGTTTTTGTATACAAATTAATTAAAAACCCAATCAATACAAAACATCCTAAAGCCCCAATAATTAGAGTATATTAAATTAAAACATTTTATAATTAATTGAAATCTACAGCTATACAAAATATTTTTTGTAGTTTCAGCTTTATTGAATACATACGAGCATGCGGAGGGCTAAAACAATGACGCAAATAAATACAAATAAAGTAAAATTACCTCAAGATTCTGTCTGGCCATGAATATGACATCAAATAAACAACAAACAAATAAACAAATACAAAAACAAACAGTAAAAATAATGCATTTATGCTGCTGTAAAACTTGTTTTTTCTTTGGATTCAATCAGAGGTGAGTCTATCTGAGGACTGAGAAGGCACTCTCTCGGTCCTCTCGACCTTTCTCCTCTTTTACATTAGCTCTAATGGCTTCTGGAGAGGCTGGAAAGAGCCTGGTATTGTCTAAGGAAATTAAGGCCTGCGTAGAACGGAACATGGTGACCCAGAGCCCATCCCTGATTTCCAGCCCTGAATCAACTGCAAATTGGGTAGTTTATACCAGGAAAGGAAAATGAATTTACAACATCTTCTATTTGTAGTCCAGTTTATTCACTCAATGACGCCAGAAAGGAACTTTGAAGTTTCCTCTTGGTTAGCTTCAATCTAATAGGATAAAGTTACTAATTTACTGTAGACTGACCCAATTAGCTATAATGTAATATTTCTTAAATGAAACTAGATGATATTTGTTTCTTTAGGTTAAACATTCAATACACTTTAAAACAACTAAAATTAATTAGCTTGCAAACTATATTTCTAGGAATTATGTCAACCCTATTTGACATAATTTATATTTGACAGACTTTTTAAAATCAGATAGAGGACAAGGTATTCCTAGACTACAGTGTAAAGTTACGGCTGTAAATGAATCTGAATATATCTGGCTGGTCTTGCCTTCCTGCTTCACAACAAACATAGGGTCTGCATCCAAAATGGTACCCTATTCTCTGCAGTGTATAAACAAGAACCGTACAGGCTGCAGAGAGAGCAGATTTGGAACACATTGTAATGTCTCTAATCATTAAGTCCATTTACAGAGAGCAGAACAAAGAAAAGGTGGCCTCTTCTGTTATAAAAACCCAGATTTGACTTAAACATTGATGAAGAGATATAATTCCCTTCACACCTGACAGTCCCTGGAGGGTGGGCCCTTGGAAGTTTGAACCAGCGGGCAACGAGGGGAGAGCAAGAGTGTATGTGTGTGTGTGTGTGTGTGTATGTGTGTGTGTGTGTGTGTACGTGTGTGTGTTTGTGTGTGTGTGTGTGTGTACGTGTGTGTGTAAGAGCTCTACTCAGCTCTCCTCTGGCCGCTGCCAGGGCTCCTGGTGGCCCTTTCTCTTCCTGTCCTGCAGTGTGCCCGGGCCCCTTGCCTGGTGTGGCTCTAATTATCCTGTTAAATGGGGCTCTGCAGCCACAGGTGGCCCCCAGGGACCACACAAGGGAGGGGGACAAATGAAGAGGATTGGAGTTTCTAATGGTTGCATCTCAAATAAGCCCCTATTTTCTCTATAGCACACTACTTTTGAGCCATATGGTCAAAATACATAGAAAATATTGTGCCATTGGGAAAGTCGCTCCATTAGGACACAGCTTTAGTTTCAATTTAATTCATATTTTGTAAAATGGCTAGAAGAAATATCTTGAAGAAATTTGAATTAACTGGGCAAGTTAAAGAGAGAAAGCACTGTGAAAGAGAAAAAATCTGTCTGGATCTGATGAAGATGAAGTTTATGTCATAGTGTAGGGTCTAGGGACCCCCACCTAAGCGGGTCAACCCAAGGACCCCCATGTAAGTCATTAGTCAACCAATGGACCCCATCCTACAATATTTATTTCCATGTAGGTCACTTGGTTGGTTTTGATTCCCATGGGGGGGCCAGTATAAAAATGTACATGCTCACTACTAAGTTGCTCTGTTTAAGAGGATCAAGTAAATGACTTAATATTTTTAAATGTACATATTGTATTTATTTTTCATATAACTAAATTCACACCATGCAACAATTTAATTAAAGCTGATATAATAATCTGTTTATTATAGTTATTTGTCACAATTGTGCATCTATCTGTCTATATTATTTAAATACATGCTTTTGGGAGATCTTCCCAAGGACCAACTACAGGAGCTCCTCAGACCCCTGGGGGGCCCAGACCCCTGGTTGAATACCCCTGTAGACCTAGAGGGACAGAATGAAATCCAGTGAAGTTCTTGCACAGCATCAGGCATAGAAATCTGGTTCAAAAGTTCACGCTTCAAAAGTGGGAAATCTTACAAGAAATTTCCATCTGATGGGCAAAAACATTATTGTTCGTTTGAGATCACTTGGACAGGTAAAAATAACAAAAGCAAACAAAAGGGCAGAAAAGTCACGACAAATCCTGCAAGAAGCTGTGAAGAATTTAAATCTTCTTGAAAATGAAACAACCGTCTACCGAAGTGAACCGCTTCAGTTGTGACTTCTAAGGGCGGCCATGCAAAATGCTGACTTGTTTTAATAAAACTTTTCCTTGCGTTACTTTGTATTGAGTTTACTTCAATTTTATACAGATGGCTTTTATCTCAGAAGGCCTAAGACTTTTGCACTGCACTGTACATGTCTGAGGTTAGTATTGTTGCAGGACAGGGAGGTACAGTAGGTAACTAGAGTAGCTCACTGGGATTAGTCTTTGCAACCTTCATGTTACCGTTGGTGTCCTGGCTGGAGCCGGAACATGGGGCGAGTACTGTAGCAATGCAGTTAGGTCAGGAAATATTTGGACACTGACACAATTTTCCTAATTTTGGCTCTTTGGCCATTGGAAGTCATGTATGGCCATGCCATCACACTGCCTCTACCGTGTTTTACAGATGATGTAGTATCATCAGCAAGCCTTCTCCATACTTTTTTCTTCCCATCATTCTGGTATAGGTTGGACCTAGTTTCATCTGTCCAAAGAATGCTGTTCCAGAACTGGGCTGGCTTTTTTAGATGGTTTTAGCAAAGTCTAATCTGGCCTTTCTATTCTTGAGGCTTATGACTGGTTTGCACCTTGTGGTGAACCCTCTGCATTTGCTCTTGTGAAGTCTTCTCTTTATAAAAGACTTGGATAATGATATTCCTACCTCCTGGAGAGTGTTCTTCACTTGGCTGGATGTTGTGAAGTGGTGGAAAGGGGTTTTTCCACTGTTGTCTTCCATGGATGTCCAGGCCGTTTTGTGTTGCAGAGCTCACCAGTGCGTTCTTTTTTTCTCAGAATGTACCAAACCGTTGATTTGGCCACTCCTGCTGTTCCTGCTATCTCTCCGATGGATTTTTTTGCAGCCTAAGGATGGCCTGTTTCACTTGCATTGGGAGCTCCTTTGACCGCATGTTGTGGGTTCACAGCAACAGCTTCCAAATGCGAATTCCACACCTGGAATCAACTCCAGACCCTTTACCTGCTTAAATGATGAAGAAATAATGAATGAGTCAATTGTCCAATTACTTTTGGTCCCTTGAAAAAGAGGGGGCTACAAATTAAAGAGCTATAATTCCTAGACTCTTCCTCCAATTTGGATGTGAATACACTCAAATTAAAGCTGGGAGACTGCACTTTAATCCCATATTCATTATTTAACTGTAACTTGAATATTTGTGGGCAAACAGACAATATAACAAAACTTGTGTCAGTGTCCAATTATTTCTGAACCTAACTGTAAACTGGGCCCAGGGATAAGGGCTGCTACACAACACCCAGACCAAAATACACAAGAGAAAATCCTTAGGTTGATGGAGTATCTGGAGAACATGAATATGCTGACAAGAACAAACAATTTTGAAGTAATCCATATAAAATAACGGATTTTCCCAAAACCCTTTGAAATATACTTACCATGTGGGTTGACCAAGGGGCCCTGTGGATGGCAAAGCATTTGTCTGGCATCTTGTGTCGTGCAGGTTGGCAATTTAATGTGGTTGCCTTGTTTTGTCGTCCTTTAGTGACTACTGGTGGTAGCTGGGTTATACGTGAGCTCAATTGAAGTAGATCGCTAGAGAATCCACTGATTTGCCTTGATAATCGGATTTGTACTAACCCTAACCCAGACCATAATCCCAAAAATCTTAACTTTATGACAACTCTAAACCAAATCCTAACTGCCATCTCTAAACCTAACACATCATACCTAACCATTTTTAACCCCAACCCCATCTGTGTTAATAATCCTTGAACTTTTTCTATCTTTTTATCAAAGCTATTGCCTGTCAGTTACTCATATTGTTTACAGCAGGTGACAAACACAACTTGATTGAATTTGGTTTGAAATACAGGAGAAAGTTTTCAGATTCTGTGTCAATTATTTGGATTCTATACAAACTTACCCAAACTGTCATTGTAACCAGGCTGTAGAAGCATGGACAACATAAATGGTCTTGGTTGCCTGTACTACATAGAAAACAAGCAACATATTTAAGACACCAAAAAGTACCTGTCAGACTCTGGGTACTTTTAATTGAACAGAGTTTGGGTGCACTGTCTCAGGTGGCTAAACTTAATGCAAACACATCTCTAAACAAAAGTCAACCTGAAGATGAGTTTGGAACAGCACCATCATACGATTGTTGATTAAAACATATTGTTTGTACTTTTGCTGCAAAAGAACGCAACGCTAAATGGATATCAGTTAATAACTAATATTTAACCGTTTTGGTTGGATACAGACAGTAGGATTTTCATAATAGAGTTCTTTAACTTTTAATTGGATGTTTAAATTAAATACTTTTTTTATTAAATTTTACGGTAGAATAACAACATTGCAGTTGCAAGATATGCCAATTAAACTTTTGTTTGCATTGAAAAGGAGGGAGGTACTGTACAGCATTTTGTTCAATCACTATGCTGAGGCATGTTAGGTTTTGAACATTGAATTTAAGTAAGGGCACCACTTCCCTATGGCATGATCACATTATATTTCAAGTTTGGTGTCAAAAACATGCAATATCTAACACAACATATTACATTTACAGTGGCAATATGTTTGATTGTTACTGTACTACTAGCATAATTACAAGCAAGAATTACCAGTAGACATCTGCAGTCAATGTCAAAAGTTCATGTTTCAAACTGAGATATTCCCCATTTATCTCCTTATACTCGCTTTAGACACTCACACCCTAAACCACCCAGGACTAACTAATACTACTAACTAATGAAAGACTGGATGAAAATGTAAAACAATAGCAACATTAAGTATATAAAACAACAGTTTAGCACAAACAGGGCCAATGCCATTCTTTTAAATTCCGGCTAGTGCTTAGTTGACACATGAACATGTTTTAAGATGGAGCTTCCATATATTAGGTTGAATTTTAATATGGAGTTGTTGGACCTATGTTGTTGTCCCAAACAAATAATGGAAAATGATTACAGATTACAATGAAAGTACATTTAACACTCAGAGGTCCAAAATGTGAATGTGGTTACGTTATCATGTGTCGCTGTAAGTACCCTGGTTAGAATCAGTAGAAACTCTGGAAGTTGTGGATATGTTTAGTTTTGCGGTAAGATGCCCACATGCCGTGTTATCAATCAAAAGGTAAACTAGGTCAAATGGAGGATCACCTCCAAATCACCTCCATATCACCTACACTTACAGATCAATTCCTAACTTGATTAAATTCTTTATTGACCAACTTGTAATTTTTGTCTCCCTCCAACTTTTTTCATTCATCTTTTCCACACCAGGTGTCTATTGGACATAATAAATGGAGTGTGCCACCAGGCAGAAATGATAGTAGTAGTATTACCTCCCTGGCACAATCCCCGTAGCCGGACAGCTTTCTCATGGTCACTGGGAAGAAATGCGGCCGGCCTGGTAAAATCAGATCCCTCTTTGAGCCGACTGAGACTTTCAACTGGTTTTCCCCATTGGACTCAGAATCAGGGGATGAGCCGTCTCTTGAGGTCTTTGAGCGGCAGACAGTTTATACCGGTAACCCTGAATAACTGAAAATGCTAGTCGTCTGTGTCTGCATTACCTGCAGTATAAGACGAGAGAATCAGTCGGTCTTTGGATTTGCCATCTTGGTTAGCCTTCTTACTTTCAGTGTAGTGAAGTCAACACACTTGATTTTGGATGTTAACATTTATGTCATGATCCATAATAAAGGTACATTTTATTTAGCATTGGATGGACTGATTTATATGTATAACGCACGTTGGGCCATTGTAAATCTAGGCTACCCTCAACTATTGGTTATTAGGGTACAGTACATTTTGTATATTCTTTGTATATCTAATAAAGGGCTGCGCGGTTTGGATAAAATATTCAATTGCGATTTGTTTTACTGAATATAGCAAATGCGATTATGAATTACTTTGATCTTAAACGAACATTGAATAACCGCCAAACATTAGAAAAACACAATGTAAAGACATAAACACTAAATCAAAGTTAGGGGCCACTTTCCAGGTGGCCTATATTGCACAGTCTGTGCCTGCCATGTCTGCATAACATTAAGTCAAGCTATTAAGGTAAAGTACCAAAAAAATTACAAAACTTTAAAGACTTTTTGTTGGACCCCCTGAAAGAAAATGTGCCCCCGTGGTGCGCATCTCATTCACCTTTACCGAGCCCAAACTCACAGAGGGTAGTTTGGATATTGCACATGCCAATATCACAATTTAAATCATAATTAAATTAATCATGTATCACTAATCTAACATTAATGTTACCAGTTTCCTATATGCAAACTCTTGGAAGCACAAAAAGAAAGAAACTGCAAACTTTGTATTGACTAACTTGCACTTGTCACACCATCATGTCTGAACCAGTACCAGTTTTGTATGTAATGTGTGATACAGGCTGAATTTGCATTGACAGTGTTTTTCATAGTGGCTGTATGCTTGAGTACAGTAAACAAATTTCCAGTATAATTCCAATTAAATGTCTGATCTTACTGCTCTACAGTTCCGGCATCTGCCTATTGACTTTTAATCTGGCCCTGCACTCTTTTCTATGTTTTCTAATAAAAGGAGAAAATATTTCAATAGGCTCTGATCAGTAATACATATTATTAGTCATATTCAGATTTAAGTGCCACTTTGGATGATTCAGGCTACTTCTATTCTGATTAAAAAAAAAACATATCTGTGTAAACATTTGAATTAGGGTTTTACATTCATCCACACTTCAAACACCAGATCTGAGCTTAGCTGCATCTCTTTTAAACGTTCCATCACACAATCCATTGTCCATGTTTACGGTACAGTGAGTGCCACGTCATCTGCTCTGCCCATGGTATTACCAAGACGTATCTAACATCTCCGCCGACCACCACCTCCCCCACCTTCCCATCCCAAAACACACACGCAGACACACACATAGGCCTTCCCCCAAACCATTACACCACCTTCTGTTTGGGGTTGTACCAACATTGGTTCACATGGGTAACTATCTTCTTTTAATTATGTAAAAAAAGGGGGAAAAAAAGAAAGAAGAATCCACATTAGCCTGAATCTAATTAACAGCATGTCTATTAGTAGCAGGGCACCATCAAAATTGTATCTAAATTAATTAGGTTTTGATTTAAGATATTAAATTCAAATTAATCATTTTAAAAATGGAAATGATCCTTGACGCGGCTCCAGCTGTGATCAGGCCCTCTTCGAGTCTCTGTCCCAAATGACACCCTATTCAGCACACTACTTTTGACCAGAACCCCCTAGTGCACTGTGTAGGGAATAGAGTGCTGTTCGGATCGCAGGCTGCCTGCCTGTCTCCCCTCCCTTTGCTACAGCATATACCACTCTAAGAATGTCTTGGGGGGTGGGGGTGTTTGCTCGCCTTGCACCCTGCATTCCTGGCTGTGTTATTTCAATTAGGCTTATTTAATGGGACAGATGTATAGAATATTTGGTAATTAGGGAGAATTGGAGGCCTGTGGAACCTAATGGATGAGAGATGACTAGAAGAATGCATGACCCTCCCTACACTGTGTCCCAGCTGACATGATCAGGCGTCAGTTTGGCATGTTTTTCCTTTCTTTTTGTCCTGGGCATACAACATTGTGTCTTTTGCGATAAATGCATTGTAAATGGACTGCTATCGTGTGGATTGGTGTGTTTGCAGTGCTTATGTGTGTGTGTGTGTGTGTGTGTGTTATGTGTTGTGTAGGTATCCCAGCTTCTAGTAGAATGAATCCACTTGGCAAGTGCAGTATGCAATCCAGGGTGAGCATCCAAAAGGTTTTATCTTTCATTTGGGTAATAGTAACCCTTAAAAAACCTGTATAAAGTTGATTCTGTATGACTCCTTATTGTCATCATCCACTGATACTTTCACATCTTAAAGCTGAATATCACCTTTGTTCAGTTGGATGTCAGATTGTTCCTTGTCCTGAAACAACTCTATGGGCAAAGATACTTCAGCTTACTTTAATTATCCACTAGTTGCTAGAGAGAAATCTACGGAAATAATAATATTAGCAGGTATATCAAAATATGAACAATCAAAATCTGCTATAATCAACTCCATTTGGTTTAATATTACTTAACATAGATTTGATCATGAAAAACCTAACTTGCTTACACACCTCGATTGCCTCCATAAATATTTAGCTCGCAGTGGATAAAGTTAGCTGAAGTGTGTAGTGGCTGTTTAATAAAGAATATTGAACCATGGATTACAGTTTCTCTTGGCTTACCGAGTCAGGAAGAGAACCATCTGAAATTAATTTGAAATCTCCTTTAAATCTCCTTTAGAGTAAATAAAACTAATAGTCCATGGTCAGTAGAAGGTGTTGTATATTACACTGGCTCACACAATACTAAGTCAACATTTGACTTGCAAATATGTGCAGTATGTATTGAAGGAACAACATATTTGTCCTTTAATTAAGAAAGTTTACCTCTTGTAGATTTGCTATAGTTTAAATATTAATGTGCTGTCAGGGACCAAATTCATGGACCGGCCCCTCATAACTGTTGATTTCAATACAACACTATTTTTCTTGACACAGAACAACATGTTTCCTCTCCCCCACTCTTCACACATTTGCAATGTTTGCGGCGAACTAATTCCCCAGATTTAAGAAGTCGATCATCAAACAAACAAGTGGCTTGCATCTCAGTGTCTCAGTCTGGCTGAAAAGGGGTAGCAATAGAGGGATGAGTGAAGGGATGAAGACAAGGATGGTGAGAGGGATGGAAGGAGCTTTAGGAGGTTAGAGGGATGAGTTCATGGATGGAGAGGGGAAAGCAGAGATTGAGAGAGAGAGAGCTTTAGGAAGATAGAGGGATGAGTGAAGGAATGAAGAGTGAAGAGAATGAAGAGAGAGATGAAGAGAGGGATGAAGACAGGGGTGGATGCAGAGAGCTTTAGAAGGATAAAGGGATGAGTGTAAGTATGAAGAGGGATGAAGAGACAGGAGGAGGGATGGATAAAGCTTAAGAAAGATAGATGGATAAGTAAAAAGGTAAATAAGTGTGATGTTTCCTGCTCTAACGGACTCCTAGTCCCTTGGTGATAAAATGAGGGATGGAGCAATGGACAGAAGGACAGAAGGATAGAAGGATGGGTAAATAGGTAAATAAGTGTGGCGTATCGCGCTCTAACAAGCTCCCGCTCCCTTTGTGATGATTAGCTGGTTCCCGTGGGGCAGGTGAGTTAGCAGAGGCAAAAGCTCTCTAATGAGCTGGTCTCCCTCGCCCCCTACACCATCCCAACACCCCCCACCCCCAGCCCCAGCGGCCCCTCGGGTGTCCCCGGACACGAAACCCCCCAACACACACGCATACATCCCCTCCCTGTCCCAGGACAGACCCAGCGGCTGTGTGTGTGTGTGTGTGTTGGGGGGGGGGGTCTCCTCTCTTGTAAACTGTGCATTTCTGTACTGCATCCCTCTCTATTTGTCCTGCCTCCCCCCGTCTCCCATCCTTAATTCCCGTCCTCCCACTCTTCCTATCCAGGTGTGGCACTGGATTCCTGTCTACTGGAAATCATGGCATGGTTCGTTGCCTTTCTTCTTCTCCCTCCCTTTCTCTTTGTCTCTCTCTCCCTTTCTCTGCACGTCTGTCTCTGTCTGTCTGCCTATCAGTCTCCCTTTCTATGTGTATGTGTAAGTCTTTCTTTTTTTCTTTATTTCTTTATCATCAACATGTTCTGCTCTCTTCCTGTGACTTCACCAGCACGTACTGATTTGGGGGGGATTTGATAGAGACCTGAATTTGAAGCTGACGTTTCATGATTGATTTTCTGTTAAAATTAATTGATTAAAAAATATTTATGAGTCATTATATTGTTTCCATACCCGGCTCTTCCAAGGAATACTGTACCAAGACAACATACTGAACCAAGAACAAAACTGCCCCAAGACTAAACCAAACCATAAATAATGAAACAAGACAGAATAGTGCACTTAGACAGAATATTGAAACCAGATATAATAGTGAACCAAGACAGAATATTGAAACCAGATATAATAGTGAACCAAGACACAATATTGAAACCAGATATAATAGTGAACCAAGACAGAATATTGAAACCAGATATAATAGTGAACCAAGACAGAATAGTTCATTAAGCTCTAGTTAGTGCTAACACCATACAGACTGTATTGAGTATCTCAACCTTACAAAGGTACACCTGGGTCATGCCAACCGACCAGCCAACCAACCCCCTTGCTTCCCTGCTCTAAGAAACATCATTCCCAGGGCGCCACTTTCCATCTCCCGTTAATTAGGCCAAATTTATGTTTACATAACGAACTTCGAGGTCGCTGACGACAAATGGCATCTTGGGAAAAGGGAGGACAAAGAGACACTAGGCACAGCCAGATGGGTGTGTGTGTGTGTGTGTGTGTTAGGGTGTGTGTGAGCATTAGGGTGTGTTGTAGGCAACTCTCTGCCAGACAGATAACCTAAGCAGTAGCGGGACAATTCCCAGCGCTCCGTTTGACAAAAGGCTCTACCTGCCACCTCACGCCTCGGACAATTCCCACTAGTAACCCAGAAACAGAAGCAGGCGGAGGCGCTTCCTTGGGAAGAGAGTGGGGACGCCAGTGAGGATGGCGTGGGCAGGGAGGTAGGGAGGTCTGGGCTGGGGGAGACAGGGAGGTGAGATAAAGGAGGACTATGGCAGTAGGTACAGATGGGGAGGGTTGTGTCTCAAATACGCCCTATTCCGTTTATAGTGCACTATATTTGACCTGGGCTTAACAATGTACACTGTAAAGGGACTAGCGGGCTATTGGAAGTTATCTCAGGTCTTGGGAGGGGGGGGTGACGTTAGAGGTCTGTTAGTTGTCCATCTTACAGCAGCCTATTGTGAAGATGACTATACAAACCGACAGATAGAAGCTGGGTTCTGTCATTTTGTCATTTTATTTTGTCACATACACATTAAGTCAGATCTTGTTGTGGGTGTAGCGAAAAGCTTCTGTTTTAGTGCCTACCACATTTTACCACGTTTGAGGGAACATGCAGGTTAAAAGCCAATGTCCTGCTACTCTTTACATTTTGACATGTTTTATGTTCATGCTACTGTATCTGATCAGGACTGGGTTAAACCTTTAGGGCTTCTTGATACATTTGGGTTGGGAGCCTGCCCACTCTCCACCAAAAATAATTTGAGGTTGGGGCCCTGGAGCCTATGTCCTGTGTGCCCATCAGAAATACAGCCCTAACAACTTACAGTGAACACAGTGAGACAGGAAATGCAAAACGGTGTTTGCCTATTGATGAATAAATATGATTGTCATTGGAGGTGAATTGGAAAGACAGGAACATTGGCATAATAAATCATATACCTACCCAAAACGTAATTCATACATTTCTGAAAAGATGGGTAAAGTAATCTAAAATGTAAATAATGCATATTCTGTCAACCCACTCGCCACCCCTTGCGGACCCCACACAACAACCAAACAAGACACAAGCCTCAACAAAATACCGCAACGGCATTGACTGTTCAATGTTGGTTTCATTTAGTGGCCACTCTTCTCCACAGCAAAGTACAACATTGTATTGAGTGTTATCAGTATCTTGTTCATAATGTTGTATTGACTTGGCCTGTGACATGACACGGTACCGAGTTGGCCTCGGTTTTGCATCAGGTCCGATGAAAGGCTAAGCGTCGGGTGGTGGCCCAGGTAGTCTGCCAGCAGACGTCCATCAAGGCAGCTCCCCAGCGAGAGCCAGTAATCCCTGGAAGTACCCCCTCAGCTCCAACCCTCACCGTGCCCTGCCTCCCTCCTCACCTCAGTTGTTTTCCTCTGCCCCTCCATCCACGGGGGTATTTGAGCCTTGCTGTGTGACCCGGCAGCCTGGGGGAGAGTGGGGAGGGGGTGCAGGGGTGATGTCCCAGCTCCAGGGCCACAGGTGAGGCCGTGGCTCAATCTGCCCACCCCTCTCCTTCTCGCCCTCCCTGTTTACTAGGGGTGCCCGCTCGCCTTCAACCCTCTGAACCTGCCCCATGCCCAGCAGGCCAATCAAGCCCTGTCCCCCTGCAGAGATAGGGGGTGGGGGTCGAGAGGAGGGGTGTAAGAGGAGGGCTTCTGGGCCCCGTGCATGTGGACCTCCTGTCCCTCATCGGCCTTCCAGAATCGGTGTCACCTCCTCGTTTAATTACCTCTGCGTTGTTCATTTATTCATAACACGGCATTCGTGCCCTGCAGGACGGAGGGAGAGATGGAGGGAGGGAGACAGATGATGACAGAGAGAGAGAGAGAGAAATGGAGATGAGAAGAGGGATGGAGTCAGTGAGAGATGCAGAGAGAGATGCCACTCCGATCAACAACAACAGCAACATCCCCAACAGCTGCAGTGGATGAGACTGCATAGTGGCCAGGGTGTCCTCTGGGGCGTTGCGTATCAAGGCCAGTGTATTCCTCCGAGTTTTAACAGGCAGCACCATATTGGCAGACAGCGGTGTTCCGGGCCTCCGGGGCTCCAGGGCCTTTGGGTCAGTATTCAGCCAGGCCTCTCGTCCCCGGGAGCAACGGACAGTGGGTCCCCCCGGTCCAGCCATATGGCCAGAGTACACCTCTGGGCTTCTCTGGTCCACAGGACAGATTGATTTGAGTCACAGAGGTGCGTCTTCCAGACCATAGTGACCATAATGACATTAGAGACATTAGCTGCTCAGAGTTTTCTCTCACAGGAGATTAGGTCTCAGATGGAAGCCCATTCACTTACGCTCTGACCTGTTCCCACAGTCCCCATTCGCCAAGCACCCTGGGTCGTACGGAGGGACGTAGGATTTGTTTAGTTATAGGATTTCTTATTAAAATGTATGTATTATTTGACTCAACAGTTGATGAAGGTATATCTTGTTAGGCATTATGTTTATCTGATAGGGTGATGTGTGGAGGCTGCAGCTGTATTACGATGGTTGGCAGGTGTAGCTCAGCGCTCTTTTTACCTGGACCAAAATGGCTGAGCAGAGACCAGAGCCCAGCAGCCTAGAAACCCAGTAGCCCAGCGGCTGTTCCCCATCTGATCCAAAATGGCTGAACAGAGACCAGAGCCCGGCAGCAACAGCCTAGCGACCCAGCAGTCTCTCGCCCAGCGGCTGCCTCTGACACCCAGGTCCCAGGGAGCAGAAAGTTAATACTGTGGCAGATGTGTCTCCTCCCTGCTGCCTCCCGGCCATGCCGCTATGCAACACAACTCAACGTGCTCCCTGCCCAGTCTCCCCTGCACACACCTCCCCTAGAACACCATCCACCTACGTCTTCCTCTCCGTCACTTGTTCTGCATCTCTCTCTCTCTCGGTTGTCTCAAAGTACCTCACGCCTTCCTTTATTTTTCCTCCTCTCTTTCTTCTCTCTGTATCCCTCTCCCCCCTCCCTCTCCCCCCTCCCTCTCCCCCCTCCCTCTCTCCCCTCTCATCCGTCCCCATTGCTCCCCAGGACACTGATGTGCGATGAGCCCTTGGAAATGTCCCTGGAGTTCAGCTGTGGTGAGCTGCGTAACGCTGAACATCTCTCCCCCTCTTCCTCCCCCCTTCCCCTCTCTCTTCTTCCTCTTCTCCTCCCTCGCTATCTCCCTCGCTCCACCGTTGTCACATGATTTCCTGAGATTGACAGCCTCCCCAAAGAGTGAGCGGTGGAACAGATGGAATATGAATGGTTCAGTCGTGTATGAAAAAGGTGTCTGGGCGAGAGACTGCTGGATAGGGGGACTTTGAATTGCGAGATAAGTATGGTTAAATCCCTTTGTTTCTCTCGTCTCACACAACATACCAGTGAGTGAAATAATATGAAAAAATGCCGGTTTAAAAAAGGCAGTGTTTCAACAATGGGGATTTAGGATTTTTCATTTTGATTGTTTTATTTCTACAGTGATAAAGTAGACTACAGCACCTTCAGTAGTATTAGCTGCAGATAAGACATTATCGCCTAAACGTATTGGATAGTTATTGCGATCTTATGGAATAATGGTTTGGTATCCCCCGTTGAAATGGCATCCGTTCTTCCACAGTTTCACCAACCAAGATTAATAGTCCTGGAGAAACAAATCAAGCTCAATGGAGAGTGTCTATTAAGATGGATTTTTTAGTCCAAGATGTGTACAGTAGGCTTAATCTACGTCTGCAAAACCGGCCCATAATTTTTATGATGAAGATAGTCACACCTTCCATTTCTGTTTGAAAGGCCAGCGAGGACCACATCCCATGGATGTTACAGGGATTCATTTTAAGTTGAGTACAATGGATGATACTTGATGTTTACTACCTCTGTAAGTCATTAACACCAACTAATCTCTTGACTCAAGCCCAGTATACATTTTCTGATATTATCGATTTTGTTATGAATTCTGTTAAAAGTGTGATATATGTGTTTACATTTGGCTCTTCAAAAAATATATTGTTAAAAACAAGCTTTTCAGTTACCTGAAGTACTCTGAATGCATATCAATTGCTTGCTGATGGGGGAGGGCTGCACCAATGAGATACTAGGAATTTCATCACATGACTTTAACCACACAGTATTAATTGACCCCTCCGGGAAGTTGAAAAGAACGATTGTGTCACTGTGTATCCTTGAACGTTGCTCTCTGTGCTAGGAACAAGGCGCCTATCTTTGTGATGTCACATAGCTAGAAAAAGAGAGACTGGTCAAGATAAACAGTACATCTGCATAAAACAGTTTCATGCTGCTGCATGAAATTACAGAGGGAAGCAATATACTCTATAGGACTGTTAGGAAAATTTTGCTTTTAGCAACTATTAACAATGCTCTTAACCAAAGTTAACATAGAATACAGCTTTACTGGACTGGGAAATGATTGTGAAAGCAAGCTGATCAAGTTAAACTTTTAAGCTTGCATTTAGGGGACAATAAACCAAAAAATTTGAGAACCCAGGACTGTTTTAGGGGACTTTGGAATTTGGACATTGTAGTAAATGAAAGACCACTTAGAAAAAGTTCAAGCTGACTGTATTTTTGACATAATGCAATATACTTTGTCTGTAGTTATGTGCTTTTGTTGTGCTGCAGTCATAATTCAAGAACTGTTCTCTCATGTTTCTCATTTGACCACCATTTAGCTACAATATATAATTCAGTGGTCAACTGAAATAGCTTAGCTATACCCATGACTTGAACTTAATGTCTAAAAAAGAACTAGTCATAAGTAGTTTTCAAATGTGTAATCATAATTAGCTAGACTAATCAGCTGGCTCATGTTTAGCACTAGCCATCGGCTTCCCAAACTGTTATTACAAAAACTATAGTCTGCCTAACTAGCAAGGCAACCTCTGTAGCGATGTTGTACAATGTTGACATTCCATTGTTGACATCAGTGTCCTTATGTCGTGAGCTAAACCCACTTGGGCAGTATTATTTATTCTTGCCCTGTATGTTAACAGAAGGAAACAATAGTATATGTTTTTTTTCATTGCGCAATAACTGATTGCTTGAAGGAAACAGAATGCATGTCTGTCGATTTAAAGTCTATCACCATTTGTTACCGCCCCCTGCAACACAGCCAATCAGTAGCCGCCAGTGAGCCACACGCAACTTCTTACCAATCCATCACGGGACTTTAGACCTGGGTTTAACAGAAATAAGGTACATACTCTTAGTGTGGTCTAAACCTTGTCTTTCCATTACGAGGGTTCACTTCACCAGTACAAAACGTCCAAAACAGCACACTGCCCCACATATAGTGCACTACATTAAACAAGAGCCATATGGGGCCTGGTCAAATGTAGTGCTCTGTAAACAGTGTTTCAGCGGGCAGAGGCTTGTTGAGAGAGATTCCTTCCCAAGGACATGCTTTGTAAAGCATCACTAAACAAGTGGACAGAGCAGTAAGTGGATAACACAAGATGACAAGGGGGTCACAAACGGCACCCTACCCACTATAAGGGGAACTTCTTTTGACCAAAGCCCTGTAGGGGTTTGACTGTAAGCGTCCTGGTCAAAAGTAGTGCACTTTGAAGGGAATAGGGTGCCGTCTGTAATGCAGAATCTGACTCCCTTATCCAGCCGTCTGGCTGCCACAGAGGGCCTGTTTTTGAATTTGTGATCAAAAGTCGAAGCTCAGAGACCACCACAGAATCACCCGCTACATCCCAACATCTGCTGTCATATCTCGCTGAATAATTTATATGTTGATCCCACTGACTACGTCTGTGTGTGTGTGCGCGCGAATGTGTGTTTATTTGGATGTTTTTCTCCATGTTTATGTTGCCTTATAAAATAAAATGCTACAATCAACAACAACATCTACATGATGTGCTGGTTTGAAGAATAGAGATTGACAGGGGCTAAATGAGCCATTCAAACACATTCAAACACACACCTATTCTTGCGGTGGGTGACCATATTTGCATATCGTTTTCTACTAGGGACTGAAAGTGTTGGAAAAACTCTCTTTCCAGTGTGTCTTTCCTTTTATCTCTTTCTCATCAGAGAGATTTAGAGAAAATGAAAATGACATTACGATAATTTCCCTCAATACTATCAGTGCCTCTATCCAGCGGAGTGATTATTTCACTGGTATTTTTAATGGCTGTTTAGAAACATTATTCATTTCTAACTGTATTTAGCACAGCAAGGAGAACCATTAGGGCACAGTATTGGTATACTTACGCATCTCGAAATGAGATCATAAAAAAATTAATCGTGTTTGCAGGCGAAAATCTTTCTTTCATCGCCCTAAACACGTCTTTACGGTGCAATGTCAAGTCAAACTGTTGAAGCATGCTGCGAAGCCAAGTCCTCGATGAAACAGGGCAGTCGTATGCCAGACGTTTATCACACGTGACTGGGAAAAGCACGCTACGTTTCTGACTCACTTAATACATACAAAATACGCACACATCCGAGCAGAATGTCACGCCGCTGCTTAGCGAGTCCCAAGTCCTTGACTGTCCCGCGCCCCTCACTGGGCTCCAACCAGCGGACGTTTGCTTTGCAACACACCGAACCGCCTTCCTCCTTCCTCCAACTGATTAACCCAATGGCAGCTGGATAACCTCATTGGTGGCACTTGAATACATCTTAGTATGTCCTTAAAAAAAAACGCGCGCCCGGTCGCACACAACCGGTAACACATGGGAGAAGGCCACAGGAACTTTTCTAATGAGACGTCCGTTGAAACCTCTCACTCAGTAACCCCCATCGATTACCACTACGCATAATATCATTTGTGAAGCATTAACAAAC
>JACXGI010001585.1:64181-89583 GCA_016801175.1 Esox masquinongy
GGGGGGGGGTTGTCCCTTGGCATCTATTTGCTTTTAACCGCTAAGTCATTAGGACCTAATACATGTAGATTGTGTTGGGAGGGAATGATGCGCGGTGAAATGAGGGAAAAATTAGTGAAGTGTTATGGAGGAAAGCAGATGTTGGGCTGGAGTTATTACCAAGCGAGATGATTAGTAGGGAGAACGCTCGCTCGATGATGGAAGGCTTTCAGGCTCCCGGAGACTAGTACGAGAGGGGGGAGAAAGGTATTTCATTTGGAGATCATTTGCATATTTTATGAGGAGACATCGAGCGTGCGCCCGCTGCCTGGGCACGGGTGTGAGTTTGACGGATGTGACTGCGGAGGTGCGGAGGTGTGGGGGGACTGGGAGAGAAGGAACAGAGGGCACATGTCACAACGTCGCCTGTTTCCCTACTCAGCAGACAGGGGAGTGCCGCGTTGTCACGTCAGGAAAACGCGCCCCGATATCCACTGGTATGTCTCGTATCTCAGGATAATAGAATCGACCAAAATGTGTTTGGCTAATACAACGTCGAAAAGGTTACCTAGACAACGTCGTCAGCTAAGCCAATTTCTGCCTCAAGAATGTCAGACTTAATCTAAAGCTAAAACAATACTCCTGTCAGTAATGTAAATGTATTTTTTGTCCCAACAGTCAACATATGGCTAGGGTTTCGTATGCTTCACGAAGCAATATTTTAGAATCTTGACCATTGCCACCAAAACTAGCATGAATTCAACTAACGTTAGCTGAGCCAGTCATTGACAATATTTCTTCGTATCAAACCAGCTACCTACTTACCTAATGTTCTGCACAGTGTTGAGTGCTTCCAATAAAGAAATCTAAAATAGCCAACTACTGTAGCAGTACTAAAGCTTACATTATTATGAGTTTTAATGAGTTTTCATGAAGCAGCTACTCTGCTGGGAGTTATAGCGTAAGCCTCCTGAGTCAACTGCTTAGCTGCATGTAATGTTAGCTGACCCAATGATTCAAAGTTGCGTGAAACATGCTGACTTGCTACTGACTGCTGTTACGTTTCCTTCCATATTTGGGCTCTTCATGTGTACAATGTCAAGTCGAATAAAAAATGTATAATAATATTCTGCCTATTTTTGTTTTGCAGACTCAAAGATTAGGCGTGGCAGGTCTGTTATCGGTGACAGCATCTGAACAGAAAGGTTACTAGATCGAAGCCGAGAGCCAGCCAAATGAAAAATATGTTCTTCTGTCCTTATTGCTACCAGGTTTTAGCTGCAAATAAGAAGGTATTCTCAGTCAATGTACCAGGCAGAAAAAAGTTAAAGATGTAAAAAAAAAAAATCTATTGTAGTTCAAGTCTTGAAGAAAAAACTAAATGAAACGTCTTGAAGAGAAAACATAAGGAAGTTCGAAAACTGTTTTGTGGGATTTGCATGAGCCGTATCCTTAATTAGTCATAGAAGGAAGAGGAAGAAAGTCTCCTTATCTGTGGTTGGTTGAGAACCCAGGAGAGTTGGAGTCAGTGCTTAGTGACATAGTCTGAAGTCTGATGATGCTCCGACTCCCCAAGCACAAAGATGCTCCCTTCCTCTCGATTCCTCTCCCCTCTCTACAGTCAATTACAAAACCTCTCCGATGGTACAAAAAATATGAGGGAAATTTAAGCATCTCTTAACAACTTCCTGTAATTGCAATTTATTGAGAAGGAAACTGAGGATAAAGATTTTGAAATGACAAGCTATTATGCAGCAGAGAGTGTGGAGAGGCTAAAGGACGGCTTGGGTATCAGTCTCTTTATGTTAGCTAAAGAGACTGGTACTCAAACTAGGTGGGGGAAGGCTTCATAAAATACAGCTGACAAGCTCAGGAAAATTAGCCCAGGACCATTTCCAAAATCACTTAATTGCCAGCCATTCTGTCAGGTCAATTGACTCTAATTGAAAAAACAACAAAAAAGTGTATAATGCTGGAAGAAGCAGGCACAGAGAACAGGTTGAGCATTCAGCAAACAGACAATCATTTTTAGATTCGACCAACAAACCTATGCATGTGGCAAAACGGATGTTTTCTTTTTTACTCCAATATGCAATCAGTTGTGCCTTTCCCACACTCTAACATTTTTCATGTATAATGTTTTATTATGATAATTGTTATAATTGTTGTTTGGATTGTTATTATAATTATTCTCAGTAGTAGTAGTCTTAGTGGTAGAAGTAGTACAGTAGTAAATGGTGGTAATGGTGGTGGTAGTATAGTAGTGTTAGTGATAGGAGTAGTAGTAGCATCAGTAGTAGAAGTAGTGATAGTTGTGGTGATGATAGTAGTAGTAGTAAGAGTAGAAGTAGTCGTTGAAGTAGTAATAGGAGTACTATTAGTAGTAGTAATAACATATGCAGTAATAGTAGTAGTAGCAGCAGTAGTTGTGGTGATAGTTGTAGTTGCCGTATTAGTAGTAGTAGTACTGGTGGTAATAGTAGTAATAGTAGTAGAAGTGGTTGTAGTATATATTTATGAATAAATATGGATTGCCATGGTTACATCCTAAACATGCACCTTTCATCTGGCTCATTGTTTACTACAAGAAAAGTGAACAGGAAACAAGTTTCCTTGTCTGTGAGTCATTTAAAAACAAAAATACATTCCATAACTTTGAATCCCTTATTGCAAAGATGCTATGTTTGAAAATCCATTTGACCGTTTTGTAACAGTGACTCGATTTGTTTTACGTCATTACTTTTTCCGACGTGTTTCCAGGAGACAATCTGTCTGGTCATCAACAACACCCCCACAGTCCAAAGGCCCCTCTTACTGGCCAGACCCGATGCAACTGGTTTCAGGTGGCCAGGATACACTATGTCATGTGGTCTCTTACTGGCCAGACCTGATGCAACTGGTTTCAGGTGGCCAGGATACACTATGTCATGTGGTCTCTTACTGGCCAGACCTGGTGCAACTGGTTTCAGGTGGCCAGGATACACTATGTCATGTGGTCTCTTACTGGCCACACCTGATGCAACTGGTTTCTTCTTAATTGGCAAATATAACTTAAAAGAAAGTTTAGCTTAGTCTTCTTTAGCTCAGGCTCATTGTTGCAGACATAATTCTTCAGTTGTTGCAAAAGAAAATGCATTTAATTAACTAGGATAAAATATTATGCATTATTTAGAAAATGGCACCAGAAGGGGTCATGGTTTAACAAGTTAAAGCAAGTTTCCTGAAAGGCTACACTTTTTCCCATTGGGCAAAGAGAACATTTTGCCGTTGAAAAGGTAATGTTGTGCAGTTGTACATTCTGCCACATTTGCTTTCCATGATCGCCCGATCGAATAAAAAAGTATGAAAACATTTCTTTTTGGTTAAGGGTTGGATGACCTTCGTTATTTACCATCAACAACAGTAGTAGTTGTAATATTAGTAGCAGTAGTAGTAGTAATAGTAAAAGTTACAGCTGTAGTAGCAAAAGTAGAAGGAGTAGTAGTAGTATTTACATTAATGTTATGTTATTCCGTAAACGCTTTTAAACACTCAGTCTCTCCCTATCATTCACATTTTGTATCTGTGTGTGTGTGTGTGTGTGTGTGTGTGTGTGTGTGTGTGCGTGTGTCTAATGGAGTGTATATTTGTGTGTGTCTGTGTGTATATCTTTGTGTGTGTATATGTGTGTGCATGCATTCAGATGGTCTGTTATCACTACCACTACCATATTACCTACCACAGGGTATGGGATATGGCTACAGGGGAATGATTGAGAACATGGCTCTCTCTGACTCCTCTGGGGTGATACAGACACTGAGAGATGCAGCGGCATAATGAATACGCGTCCCCTGATCGCCTGATAACATGTGATTAATAGCACCGCTGATTATCCAATCAGAGCCCTTGCAGGGATAATCAGTTAATTGATCATAGGGGTTCAGGAGAGGAGGCTTGTCTGGGGCTCTGGGTAGGGGGTGTGTGGGTGCGCGTGTTTGTGTGTCACTGCCGAGAGTTCTGAAGCTCCTCTTAGTTTGTTTGTTTGTTTTTGTTTACTTTGACACACGAGGAAAACAACAGCCACAAAATTTCTCTGCCTCCCTCTCTCGTGTCGGTTTTACATCACAATTAGGTGTCGGGCGTTTTGCCTAAGCCTATAACCTGACCATGAAAGAGCACCAGTTAAAAGCCAAGGGCTTTAAGCATATTGTGTCTGTTTCATAGTAAACAAGATGACATGTTTACACCATCTTGGATGCCCGCGTGACCCACTGTGTGGAGTAAACAAAACCAACAGACAGTTGTAAAAGTCAAACCCTCTGTATGTAAAGGGTTATCTGCAGACAATGATTAAGATGGTGTGATTGGGGACCAGAGATTTTCACGCAGAAAGCCAGCGGATAAGATCCAGGATGAGATCTTCCATCTAATCTGGGCATCTCTGCTCCCACTCCCCCCCACCCCACCCCCCAGTTGTGTATCATGACATGCCTTTGCACGGGTTGGCACTCCTATTGTGTGTGGAGATGTATTTCCTGTCTCTCTACATATGCTTGACTATTAAGGAGAAGAGAAGGGTGGAGGAGTGAAGCCGGCAACGGAGGCCTCCTATTGTACTGGGCGGTACCTCTGGGAATCAACCAGGAACAAAGTACATGGACACAGTCCTGGAATACAGAGAAGATGGGGCCGAGGGAGGGAGATGGATCGGATAAGGGGATAGGTAGAGTAAGCCAGGTAGAGTTCAAAGTCTACATCTCATAACAGTCTGTGGCACTGGAATGGTCTCCTGTTGCAGGTGACTAAGAAGCCAGCCACAATGGGTACAGAGCTAATGTGGTTGGTGTTGTGGTTAAGAAATTGTAAACCTGAGACTAATGATAGGGGACACATTGCGAGAAGGGTGTGTGTCTGTGTGTGTGTGAGAAAGATTGCGGGAACATGTCTTCCACAGTGGTGTAAGCTGGGGGGCCAGAGTGTCATCTATAAACTGTTAGTGTCATCTCAGTGCTTCCTGTCCTGTATGGTCCCTGTCGGCACTGCAACATACCACGCAACCCCAAAAGAGGCCCATTAACATTTGAAGAGAGAGCAGAAAAAAGGCCCTTAATTGGTGCACCGGTGACACCGTAAGGCTGATATTCTGTGAAAACCCAGGCTACTGAGGGCTATTAATTAACCTTAGTGCTATGATTACTACTTACATTGGAGGAGAATGCATTAGAGAAGGCAGAGCAGGGGACTTTCTATCCCCACGCTCCCCAGCAAAGGGCCCTGGCTGGCTGGCTGGCTGGTTGGCGGATGGATCAGGTCTGCCCTGTGAGCAACGATATGTTAACTGGGAAGTAACTAATTAGATGTCAAAAATTCATAAGGCCCCTCTTTAATATTGCATATCTATCCTGGCCTGTCACTTCAAAACAAGGGATTGCATAAACAGAGCAACTGCAACACAAAACCCCAGCAGAGCTAGGAAGGTAGGGGGGGGGCATAACAGAAAGATGGAGGAAGAAAGAGAGGCGAGACCGAGGAGGTTGAGAAGTAAAAGTAGAAGAAGAAGTGGAGAAGGAAGTCATTCCTTGATAAACCAAAGACAATGGCAACTGCGAAAAAGTAATTTCAACAAATTCACAGAGCGATATGTAGGGGAAGAGATAGAGGCAGGATGCAGGGACGATGAAAAAGAAAACTCATCTTAATATGATTGCGGACACGGCAGAGGAACACAGACGAACATTAAAGGGCAACCATGGGTCCGAGGAGCGGGGGAGTAGAGCAGGAGGACGAGAGAACGGAAAGGAGGAGACAGTGGAGAGGAGGAGAGGACCTGGAGAATATGCACAATGACTGCTTCACCATGCCTTGACACGGACGACACGCGACCAGGCGTGAGGCAGGAACAGCGATAATGGAAGGCAGGGCTGGGTTGTTTCCCAAATGGCACTCTGTTCCCTATTTAGTGCACTACTCTGGAGCATAGCACTTAGGGCCCCGGATGAAAGAAGTGCACTTCATAGGTAACAGCGTGCCATCGAGGACACAGTCTTTGCTGTTGTGGCATCTGTCAGTGGATGTTTCTTTTTTAATTTTAAGCATTGCGCCCTCTCTCTGAAGGAGGGGTGGCATCCTGTTGGAAGGCACTTTGCGTACGATGTGAAGGAACCGTGAGGTGTGATACATTTTCAGCGGCTCCGGTCTGCAGCATGGGCCCAGAGGAGTGGCCGCCTATAGTTCTGCCAATAGTAACTGACTGATTTGTAATTCTACTGTATTTCAAACTGAAGGACGTAAGGTTTCAAATGCAACCAGGATCATTAGTAAAATGGATATGATCTTTTTCGTAGAAAATTATTTCCCCCAGTCTTGATTATTTCCTATTAGTGCATTCAGTTCTAAGGGGTGATGAGAGTAATATCTATCAGAAACGGGGTGATATTTCATGTCACATCATTGAAAAACTGTGTGTGTTTGTAGCAGATACTGTATACAAAATGTATTTTATGAAGCCTTCATATGTACAGTATATCAGCAGTTGTCACAAGTGTGTATACTGATAGTTAGCATAAACCTCCAAAGAGCAAGCAACAACAAGAAATGGGTGCACAGTGGTCAAACAAAGGAAGAAACCAAAAGCGGTGCCAGACCCTGAGGGATGGGTAGTGTTGTCCTGGCTTTGCTTGGAGATTATAACATTATATTACCTTTTAATTTATGATTAATATATGGCAGTTAGTCGTAGCTTTGTGGTTTTCATCTGAGGTTTCTGGAAATAGCAGAAAAGTTCAACCCTTTTATTATAATAATGTTTTTTTTCATTGGCCTAACCTGCTGAACATTAGTTGTTCATTATCATTGTTTACAGTGCCTCATAGTAATTATTTGGACAGTAAATCTTTTTTTTTCTCTTTTGTCTCTGGTCTCATTGGCTCTTTGCATTTTTTTTTGCATTCAAAACACGGTACAAAACACGGTAAGACATTGTGCTGGAGACGCAGATGAATAACGTAACTATTTCAGTTTTTTTCACATTTTTATGAAAAATGCCATGTCCAACTTTATTCATATCCCTTGAAATTGTTGCAAATTTTTGAGAAAATACAAGTTTCTATACCATTTAAAATGGTCTTGTAATTTCCACCATGAGAGAGCATTCTAATCACCTATAAATTGAGAACAGCTGAACAGCAATAGTTCTGTAGTCAGTTACTAGTCAACTGCAAGTCATGGCTAAAAACAGAAATAGTTAGGTTATTCATTTGTGTCTCCAGCACAATGTCTTACCGTGTTTTGTCACTTGTTTATGTCATTTCCAGCCAGAAGAAACCTATTGTTCAAATAAAAAATCACTATGGCTCAAAATTGGGAATGAATAATTTTGGGTTTAACTGTACGTCCCCTGTTTCAGGCCAACAAAAAATGGAACTGATTAATAAAATGTCAAAATGAAGCACCTACTGTATGTTTAGTATTTGGTTGCATGTCCTTTGCTTGCAATAACTGCCTGAGGTGTGCAACTTGTTGACCCCAAAAATGCTTGGTATCTTCTCAGGAGAATCTTTTCCAAGCCTTTACTACAGCCATATTTGGTCATTGTTGTTGTTTTGAAGTGTCATGTTTATCAGATAAAGACATGTTTTATTGAATTTAAATAGAACTTTCCACTTGTTGGCCCTAAAAATTCCCTTGTGTCTGTACACCTCAAAATGTATTCTGTTTCTGTCGTGAGCTGAACTTCAATGTACTTTTGACCGAGGACAGAAAAATAGATAGCAACCTTTTTTTATGGTTCAGATATTTATGGTTCAGATACCTGTAGGTTACCGTGCCGCCCATATTGTGTCTGACAGTTTTTTGTTAACATTGTTATTAGGGTTATCATTATGGTTGTGAGAACACAACACGGGAGGCAGGAGAATGGTTCCTTATGCAGAACGTGTTCTTTATTGAGCAGAGGACTGAAGGCAAACACGGATGCCGAACAGGCAAAAGTCAAAACCAGGATATCAAAAGGGCAAAAATACACAAGGACAAGGCAGAAATCAAAGTCGTGGTCAGGCTGGTAGTCAGGGCCAAAAAAAAACAGACCAAAGGTACGGTCAAGGACTTGGACAAGAAACGTTTAGGATGGTCAAAATGAGGTAGAAGGTCAAAACACGGAAAAGCTATCACTGAACTCAGGCTTAGAATAACAGGCTTAGTATATAGCGTAGACACAGGTATAAACAATAATACAGAAAGACAAGCTACATTCAAGAACAAAGGACAAAAACCAAACAGAACAGGCTACATTCAAGGACAATGGCAAAAACCAAACGGAACAAAACAGAACCTCACAATGGTGAGCATTATTTCGTTTTTCTGGCAATACTCTTCGTTTTTCTCTGCAATACTGCAGTTGCTGTGCTCAACAGTTCTTTGGTACGCCTTACGTTTTGGCTATGATTCTGACAGATTTCTCTTTTCCGCCACATAATTGCTTCCTTGACTTTCATTGACTTTTGTCCTCATGTTGACAGACACCAATAGCAGACTCCAAAGGCAAATGCAAAACCTAGAAACAGGACTAGACATTGGCAGCTCTCTGCATGCTTGCACAAATGATCTGCCAGAAACACCAATTAAGCCAGAAACACCAATTAAGCCAATTATCCTAATAGTTTTAGAGCCCTGAAAAAATGGGCTTTTTTATAATAATACAAACACCCTCAAGGAAAATCTGTGAATCCATACTTAATGTTACAGTTAATTATGTCTTTCAGATGCAATCTTTTGATGTACACAGACAAAATATCAACAATTGAATCACTTTCCCAAAAAATTACGTCTCCCCTATCGACACTCACAGAACCATATATTTCTTATCCAGAATTTTCATTTGTGATCATGCTTTTCTCCCCTGTGGTTTCAATTGACAAGTTCTGCACTAGCCTGTTGTGCTTTTGCGGTGAATCCATTTGTGTTTTTTATGAGGAAACAGCATCGAATACTGACTTCAACTTGGCTCTTAATGCAAAGTGTTCCAGTTAAATGAGAATCCAGTTGTTGGTCATTTGCTTGTTTTAGAAATATCATACAGTACAAGCCAAAGATGTCAAATGAGGTTGGGGGTGATAAGAGTTATGTAGAAGACAATGTAATGTTGGCTTTGCCTTTCATTACAATAGAAATCCCATTTTGGTCACTTGTTCATTTCACAAACATAATAAAATAAATAAACATAGAAAATTAGTGAGATGCTGACATTTATGCAGTCAAATGGCCATGCAAGTCTATTTTAGATAGTGTCAACATTATTCTGACATATTTTACAATATTATGATTTTTTAATACTTATTTTTAGTGGTATAATGCATTATTTCTCAGAAAGTAATGCATTATTTCTGTATATAAAATACAGGTCCTTGAATATTTCAATTTAGTACTTGATCTGCTTTAAGTTAACTTTTATTGTAAAGAACTGTCCCTTATTGTTTTTGCCAAACTCAGACATTATACTAACAGCATATGTCATGTCAAAATATGTAGAATTGCAGGAAATAAAACATAAGTTTTCCTTACCAACACGAAGTGGGGGCCCATTACATTTTGATTATCAGTGTCTATTAAGCAGAATATTTTTTTTTCCTCTTCGTTTTCCTTTTCTTTGCCTTCTTTTTCAGTTCCCTTTTCTCTTTCTCAGAATGTGGGAGATTACTGTGTTGTGTTCAGCAGCCACATGACTCAACGTCCCTGCATGTCTCCCTACATGATGTGGAGTACAGGGACGTTCAGTACAGGGACTGTAATGCAATCTTAAAAGACGAGTACTGAGGCTAATCAATGCTCACTTACTGAACAAAAAATTTTACATTACCATTTAAGTTCAGTCAGTGTGTCCATATTTAGTTTTCTTCCAGAGAATAGGCAATACAAAAAATGTCTGCTTTCAATAAAGCAATGTTTCCATGTACCTAGACAATATTTTTAAAGTGAAGTTTGGTTTGAATGTTTCAGTGCCCACTGGCGAAGCAGCATCGCTTTATTGTGAAGACACATTTCTAAAACCGTCAGACAGTCTGTATCTCCACTCCTGTCTTTGGCATTAGCCTGAGGTAATATCAGCTATTATAGTCATGTTTTTTGTACAGCAGAGAAATACATCACAGTATAACTGATTCTGTTTAACAAAAAAGGTTAAAAAAAGTTATATATTGAGATCAAAAGCAGTTTCTTTTCAATTAGAATAAATCTTGAGACGACAAGTAGAATTAAGAAACCATTTTGACAATGGCAGGACACAAAAAGGAAAGAGTACTGTCAATGTTCTTGTCAGGTCTTTCTACTCCTCAAAGCAAATCCACTCTTCTTTCTCCAAACGTCTCAAGCGAAGCAACATGAATTAAGGTCTATGGAATATCCCCTGCTTGTCACAACGTTGAATCTCGCTTCGGAGGCTTTAAAAAAACATTTAGTCTTGATAGCTGAATCTCTGTGGAGAACTGACTTCTGTTTCAGCAAGAGTGGCCCACATCAGGTCACCTTTAAAGTGGGTTTATTTCACATGCTTGGCTCTCTGACAGGGGAACGTTCTTTACAGTCAGTCAATGCAGATGTTCCTCACGGATTATTTGCAGAGAGAACATTTTTACACTGAGCCCATCACATCAACCCTGGAGGTAATTACTGCATGTTGCAATCTTACCATATACATTACATGCATACCCTACACACACATCTCACAGCAGCCCCCTGCTCCCCCTCTCTTATAGCCTTCGGAATGACGACTAGGCCATTTAAACCTACCAATTGTGTCATGCGTACCTGTATTCATTCCTGTTTGAATGAAGTGACATGTTCTGACTCTTGGCCATTGAAGCAAAAAATGAGCCTGCTAGCCCAGTGAAAGGTCAACACAGAGAGAGAAGAAACCAAGGGCGTGGTCCCAAACGGCACGCTATTTCTTTCAGGATGCAGAATAGGGTTCCATTTGGGAAGCAAGCCAGTGGGTCAGGTTTCTCTAACCATGAACCGTTGCTGAAAGCAAGTCAAGCTGCCTCTGTCTGTAGTTGACAAGAAGGGGACTGGGAGGGAGCATTCATCCTTTTCTATTGATACGAGTTCTTTCATATGTACCTGGAGAGTAATGCAGAATTTGATTGAAATGCATACAATCTTCCCATACGCATCTGAACTCAGAACATAGCAGGGTTTTCATTTCAGGCAGAGTATCTTAAAGTACTGTATGTAGGGACACCATAAAAAGCAAATAATTTGCTTTTTATTCTTCTTTTTCAAATGTAGTTTTCTGCTTTTCTGTTCCTCACACATCACAAACAGTGTACTCCAATACCACACTGGATTCACAGATAATTAACATTGGATAACATTGGGCCAACTGTTTACCTGGATTTTAATTGATTTCTAAATTGCTTTTCCTCTGGCATCCAAACACTAAGGAAAACAGAAAACCTTTGACTGCTTTATAAAACCATCGGAATGTGAATTTGTCTCCTTGCTTTGTTTCAGAATTAATGAGAGATGAGGAGGAAATATATTAGGCTAAAATGATGTAATTTCGTAGCACTTTATGACATATACAAGTCTTTACATGTCGAATATAATGCTTTTACATGTCCTTTAAAATGTCTTATAATACAGTTTAAAGTAAAAAAAAATGTTGAAACATTACTCCCTTTTGAAAGATATTATTCTGTTAATTTATTACCATATAATTTTGTGACTCATCCTATACTCGTTTTGTATGTTTCAAAAGCATACATTGGAGAGAAAACACACAAATTTTTTTTACCTAAACCTTGCATATTAATCAGGCCAATTGGAAAAAAAATTCCATGGAGTATGATGGAATTTTGTTGAGAAGGATGAGCAGGCCAATTAGAAGTCTAGATGAACTAGCCAATCAGGGGTCTTTGTTAAAAACGCTACCAAAATAAATACATATACAGCATATTTTGTATTGTCATATCATCTAACCCATGGAGTTTGCATTTCGATTGGAGCCTGTGCTCTACTCAGATACCAAATGCACCAGTGGTTTTGGATTTGCAAGAAAAATGTACTAAATGTGAAGACAAGAAACCCTGCTGTAAAATATGGTGGCACGGCATAAAAATTCAGAGTTCAACAAAGATTATTTTGCCTAACTTAATTGTTTATGTTTTATTTTACAACAGCAAATGTATGCCCTATGCTAGTATGTTTCCCTTGTATGATCTAAAAGTATACATAAAAGTATGTAAGGAAGATGGCTGGCCTCTCACTATTATGTAGATCACAAGTATCATATACAAATTAATTTTGATGAATGGTTAAATGAATGGTTTCTCTGTAGGACACATGAAGTGGAGTCACATCAGCCAGGATCCCAGAATTATGGACAAAGTAGAATATAAATGCTAATGAGAATAATTTGTTAATATCTGACTTTTAGAAGATGTTCTCAAGAAGACGTTAGGTTTCAAATTGTCATCATCCTCTGGTAGGTCTCTTGTTTTTGCAGCTCGCTGTGTATGAAAGTAATAACGTGACTGTGCGAGACTGACAGTGTTGCAATCAAACTTCTGTACTGAACCTGAGAATCTTTGTTTGCAATGGGAAGTAATAGTTGCACATTTCGATTTAGAAATGTGTTTTGTATTGTTATGATTGGGGCTTTCTGGCTTGTTACATCCAGTGAATTGAAAGGAATGCTTTTTAATTTTGCTGTTTAATTTATTTTAATCGACCTGTGCCTAGCCTACATGGACTGGATATGGTAACTGTCACTTCAGGACCCTAGCTGTCACATAATTTGTGTCCATGACTGTTGTGGTTGTTAGTACAGGTGTTCCATACCTTGGTCGGGGGACCTTTTGGTTGTTTCAATTTGTCACATTATTCTGAGCTGTTAGGATACTGTTGTCTTGCTGCCCAAAGCGCGGTTACACTGAGGAGTCAGTCAACAGCCACATCATGATCTTGACCATATACATTTTATCTGGATAGCCTTTCAAATTTTAACCAAAAATCTGTCTGGAAACGCCAAGGGGCTGTAACCTGTTGGCAAGTGGATCTTCCAGCCAGCCAATAACCCAAATCAAAATCCACATAGAAATAGTTAGTTGACCACAAAATCACCTGTAGTTGTCCACAAAATCAACATTTTACCATGGAAATGTCAGTATCCGGAGTGGAACCCCATTAGATAACATGCAGTTTAATGGGATCAGTTGAAAACAAAGCTCATCAAGTACCAGGGAACTTTTTAGGAAGGAATGGTCTAATGTGTCTCCATGTTCAGTAAAACGTCTCAGTGCAGTAATCCTAGTCACCTTTACTTTTAACTTGTTTCTCACCAGTTTCATGATGTTGCAACAATTCGCAGCGGACAGTGAATGTGTCTTCTAAAACGCTTCCGACACTGTTCTGGTTCTTATGACATTGCTCAATCCACTGAGTAACACATTCTCTGGCCTTCTTACTTGATTGAGCTCAAAGGTGCCCAAGTTGCCACAAGCAGTCACTAGAGCACGGGAAGGCAAGGCAGCCATGTTATTTGACTAAACCTCCAAACCTGGAAGGTGCTGGCCAATCACTGCCCTGGGCTAATTCGCAAGCCTGATTCAAATCTTGTCATGGTACAGTCTAAAGTTTTACATTGGTATGAAGTGAACTACCCTGGCAATGACACAGGTCTTCTTTTTCTAAACTACACCTCTGAAGTCTGGATCTAAAATAACCTGCCAGAGTTTTTTTCTCGGTTTGATCGACATGGCTGTCTATATTTGTTTATTTTGGGGAGATAATCAGTCCTACTGAGCATAAACTCTTATCTTTCCCCCTGGAAAAAGAGAGAGAGAAAAAGAAGAGGGAAAAAACAGAGTGCGATAAGGAAGAAGATGCTAAACTAAAGTTCCAATACATGAGGTGTGATTAGCAGTCTAAATCAGCCTCTATCACTCTGCTCACCGCTGTGGCACCTGGGCCACATGATCAGCTTTATCTCCGCTGGCGTCTGGGGTCACGAGACGAGGAGAGATTGCGTGACTGTGTGTGTGTGTGTGTGTGTGTGTGTGTGTGTGTGTGTGTGTGCGCGTGTATAGGGGTTGGTAAGACAGACTTTCTGGCTCGTCACCACAGCATCTCACCACGCATCCGAAGGGATTTGGAGAACCACATTTCCATAAACAAGCGACAACACTGAGAGAGCTACCTACAGCACATCAGTGGAATTATACTGAGGAGTTAGTCACATAGACACCACGCCACTCACAACCCTTTAACGTCTTGTGATTACATTTACTTCCATGAATTACATACTGTATTAGACTGTGAAATAACAAAACAGTGCAGATATTGCAAATATCTGCATGGGATATGTGAGTAATGCAACTACACAAAATTTGTGTTAAACAAATTGCTGCAGTAAATGTCGTAGTTACAAATACGTCCAATCAGATGCATACAAGCCAAGTGTTTGAGTACCCTATACCTTTAGATAACAGCTCCACCCACTCAATTTCAGCACCCAGATCACTTCCAGACTGTAGTCTCTCCTCTAACCCATTACAGTCAGAAGATCAGACACTCTGCCACTTTGTTCAGGCGATCCAGCCTCGGCCTGGCCCTCAAATCATCCACCCCATTAGAGGCCCAATCAGGTATAATGAACAGTGGTGGTAAATTCAGGGACTGGGGAGGATTAATAATACATTACAACTGTCACTGTCATACCTCGCACCACACAGGAGTGGAGGAGGGGAGGAAGGAGATGAGGAAAGAAAGGGGGATGCGGCGAGGAGTTAGGAGGAGAGGGGTAAGGCGAAGCGGAGATGACATAGGAGGGGAGGAGACGGGAGAAAGGGAGAGAAAAGGAGCGAGGTTCACTCAGCGAACTGCTTGGTGACACTGAACACTGTGAGTGCGCACCTCCAAGGAATGCACCAGTCTCCCGCCTCCCCCTCCGTCCTCCTCTGACTCGTCTCCTTTCACCACTCACCCCCTGCCTCGCCTCACTTCCCCACCCTACGTCGCCCCTCCGTCTCCCTCATCCGCAAATCAAACGGCCCTCCTCCACCTCACCTGTCAGGCGGTAAAAGGGGGCTAGTGACTGCACCACTTCGTTATCAGCCTCTCACTTCCAGATTTCAAACAGATTTCAACTAATGAGGAAGGTTTTAGAAACTCACCGATGCCAATGTTGGTGGTTGAGGAAGAAGGAGAGGAGAAAAAGAAAAAAACTGAAATCGGCTACCGTAGGTAGTTAGACACATACAGTATATGCACAAGTGTACATGGGCGAGTGCACATACACGTCTCTTGCAACATCGGGCGCACGCACGCACCCTCACACACACACACACACACACACACACACATTTCTCACTCTCCCAGCCAAGAATTGTCAGTGCAGGTGAACAAAGTGAATAGGATATGTGACTGACAATAAAGATTTCCTTTAACATCAGTGAGAGAGGGCTCGGGAGACAGGCAGCTGGGACAGCTGCAGAAGTTCGCATTACTCTCAGGGCCTCCCGGAGAACCTGCACATGCCAGCTTTAATGATGAGCCCGCAAAGTTTGCAGCTCAGGCAACAACCAAGATGCCACCGAGCAAAGCGAGCCCTCTGCGCAAATCTACCGTATTATTTCATTCGGCTTTCACCGGGGGCCACCCCTCCTCTCCTTTTTTCCCTCTAAAGATGAGTTTTAATAGACACCCTAAAATTTCAGCTCGCCGTCAACGCCCGCTTAAAGTTTAATCCCCCATTTCTCCTCTCCACTTTTTCCTCCCTATTACTGGGTGAAAACACGGCATTGTTATTTCATGTTAGGAAAGTGTTCTATTTTGGGGGGAGGGGCGTGGAGAGAGAGAAATAGGAATAGCCACTGTGTTTCATTTTCTGTCTGAGTTGGAATGGCAGGTAAGACAGTGAGGAGAGAGGGACCTCTCTTTTATGTGACACTAATATCCTCCCAGATCGACAGTTTGCAGTGGAGAAAGTTCTCCTATGTTTTGTATTCAGACTATATGCATTCTTCAAACATATGAGAAAAGTGGAATAGAGGTGAACCGAAGGTGAGTGCAAAAGATTTCAGGTAGGGATTGAGCAAAAATCCATCATGTTTTTTTTTTTGTGAGAGATGAGTAAAAATACATGTCTACTGGGTTACCCTGGGCAAATATCAGCCCGTAAAATGTATAATAATTAGGGCAATTTCCTGTGAGTGTGTGTGTTTATTTTCGGTGAGTGGTGTATGTGTGTGTGTGTGTGTGTGTGTGTGTGTGTGTGTGTGTGTGTGTGTGTGCGTGGGGGTGGATAGGGCAAATTCTTAACTTATCTGCTGGGGCAACTTCTTAACCCGCTGGCGTCTCCTCATAGGAGGGATTTCCACAACGAGCGGAGAGGGAAAACACTGTAATGGTTCTTCTGATTACTGTGTTTGATTTCTGTTATTTGTGTGAGCAGGCCTAATAATGAGGTTTAGAGTGAAGCTCAGAGCTGACGCTCTCACGAGCGTGTGTGTGCATTTGTTTAAACGTGTGTGTGTGCTGGTGTGTGTGTATGTGTGTGGCATGGTCTGGGCCTTGTAATTAGTAATTAACACATTCTTTTGTGCAGGCTCCGCTTTATTTATAGCCAGACGCTTGCCAAACGGCACATTCCTACGCCAGGATCAGATTGATGCTAGTGAGATGGGTGAGGAGGGGGACATAGAGAGAGACAGTGAAAGAGTATGAGGAGAGAGAGACAGAAAAATGGGGGAGTGAAAAGAGAGAGGGATAGAGTTTGGGGAGAGAGAGTTAGAGAGAAAGGATGGGGAAGGAGAGATAGATAGAGAAGGCAGGGTGGCGCCTGGGCTCAGCCAGAAATAGAGGCAGTTAAACACAAGAGCGGGTCACCTGCCAAACACAGTTCATCCCTAATGCTCCGATCAACACCACAGTACAACTAATCTCTTTAGAGAGACAAGGGGTCTGGCTCTCCATTAGCCTGCCCTCACTACAATGTTCCGAGCTAACAGATTTAAGAGTAATTCTTACTTTATCAAAACAGGTTCTAAACAGTATTTTACTTTCATCTTTTCAGGTAACACTGTCTAGAAATTGATAGAGGCATAGCATCCACTTGTTTTAGTTGAAGAATAAACTGAGCTGGTTAAAAAGGTTTGGACCCTGCTTCCAAATATGCGCATGCTTGGCGGGTGAGCCTGTTCCTATAAAAGATGTCTAGCCATCAGTTAGTTGTATGGTCATGGACCCTGATTTATAAGCACGTAAACAATCTCTGCCAAATGAGCAACAATAAGGGCACTTTATAAATAACATTAATCATGATATGTTACTTAGCCCCATCCACCGAAACGTAGTATGCTAGGACTATTCCAAATAGAAGATTATTATTTCTCACAAATGGGCCCATGCAGTAACAATAAAATCAAATATGAATCGGTCTCGTATTTTAATTGCATAGGCCTAATGATTCATTAGTACTTCACCAAAACCAAAGAGTCTACAGTACTGATTGAATTTGGATGTTCCACTGGTAAAATATGTGAAACATGTTTCGGGTATTGAAAAATATAAAATCGACAAATAGACAGCAGTGGATGTAGGCAAACATTGCAATATTTGCATTCCAATTCAACAGACTACATCTGTTGGGAGCCTACTCTGTAAAAAATGTAACTGAAAAAAAGGTTGTCGTTGTTGCTCCCCCACCTAAATAAATAGCACCTCCAGATAGAGGGTGCACCTCTGATCTTAACCATTGATCTGGTCTGTGATAGAAGAGCCCATAGCTTCCAAGGTATTACGTCAAGTGTGTCTTCTACCTACCTCTATGGTTGCATTGACGGCTGTATAAAGAGTTTTCACTGAAGTCATTAATCATATCGACTCGCAAATCAATTTCAAACAAGGTTTTAAATGGAATGTACAGATAAAACGTCACTCTGGTCATTAGAAACTACTTTTCAAAACGAGGCCAGAAATCCACGAAAATGTAAGGGAGATTTTATAGATTTTTTTGGTGTTTTTCAGGGTTCATTTTTATTTATTTATTTTTTCACAGGGAGAAAGCTTTTGCAATTTTTTTAATTCATTTTCATATGTATATTAGTGTAGACTAAAGTAACCTTACACTTTTTATTCTCCAGGTTTCAACACATTGTTTTGTCAAAGAATAGAATGCTTATATTTTATTGTTTTGCTCCATCACACCAAACTTTATTGTGTCATTACTATTACACTGACGTTGTTTCAAGATATTACACATCGAAGCAAACAGGATTTGAACCGCGGCAGTTGGGAACGTGGATATGATGTAAACTCTGTTATTAAATCTCCAACTTCAATGAATGTAATTAAAAATAAGTTAAAAATAAGATAATATTTGTATTTTGCATCACTTCCACATTTATTAGAGATCTAGATTAACTGCATCTCATTATCTTGTGCTTGGAATGAAGTAAAATCCATGTATTGTTGAATAATGTGATCACAGCCAATGCCAATTTGTGGTTCCTGACAAAATGAGAAAAGTATTTCATAATTTATGATGTATTTTTATGAAAAGTAATAAAAAGAATGTCACCCATAAAGCAAGCCTGAAGAAAAGATTAAAGTTTATTTTTTTGGTGGCTGGACCAGTGGCTACCATCTGTTTTGAGGTAGGTGCTACGAGAGGTTTTATTTTAAATTGATGGCAGACTAATAGGCCGCCTCTTTCTCTTGGGGTGAGTGTTCCTCAGCTAATGGAACCAACTGATCTGTAGATGAAGCAAGGAAATAACATTATGAACATAATGTCTTTATTGTTAGTTGCCCGGGTCATCTTTCTAACCAGCAGCAAAATCAGGTGTTTTGGCCTCGTCCCAAATTTCCAAAAGGCTGCTTTCACAGTGTTGCATTTGCAGATGGGTGGACAATAAACGACACTCTGTAATGTTCAACTATCATAAAAAGCTATTTATGAAGTAGCCCATGAACAGGCGTTATGCCTGTGTGTGTGTGTGTGTCTCAAAAGGCATTTCTGGGATTGATAGTATTTTATGCAATCAAGTATAGAGGTCCTATTTGTACTTCGTTCTTAATGTTGAAATGACCACTGCATATTAGTACAGTAGGCTGACATGGTGGCCATTCAAATGGTATACATGGCTCGCCTTACTCCCTCTGACAATCAAACTAGAAAATGGGTTTGCAGTAAATCACATACATGTTAACATTTACTTGAACTCCATACTACATGGGAAACATACAATAAAATGATATGTTACCCTATTCATATACTACTACATTATTGTCTGATTCTGGCTGACATCTCGTCTTCCCCCATCTCTTCTTGTTCTCTCTTCTCTCTCTCCTTGTCTCTCACTATCTCTCCTTTTCATCTATTTTCCTCTCTCTCTTTGTGTCTCTCTTTGTCTTTCTATCTCTCCTCCTTTCCCTTACTCCCCATTTGTCTCTCAATCAATTTCTCTCCCTCTGTTTCTCTCTCACTTTAGATTCATAATCAGGCTGGCCGGTGATTCTCTTCATACATCTGAGCATTTCTTTATTTCAGGGTTTGCTGCCTCCCCTGTCTGCTGTTAAGCCCTGGGCGTCACACCTTGTCTTTCCAACACCAAGGCTTTATGAGGTTTGCCTTCATTCAGGCACACACTGCATTAGAAGCTGCCTATCTGCCACCCTGCTCTCAGGTGAAGCACAGCACTCTGCTTTACATACGGACATAATCTGTCTCCCTTCTATCACACACGCCTCTGCTTTTTACGGACACCTCGTCCTCTTTAAGAGGCAGTACTGCCATGATTTAATGTGATATCAAATACACTGTATAATAGTTATCTACACACACATAGGATGGACCTTTTTTACGGTCTGTACAGTAGAACCACATTGCAGACATGGTGGAAGAAAAAATAACATCAACAATTTTCAATGTACATATATTCCAAGGGTATGTGGTTTGGCGGATTACTTCAGAGGCACTTTTTTTGCATTCCATCACCTGAATACATCCGCGCTGTGCGCGTGAGTGTTTTTAGCTTACCGCCTACCATTTCTAAAAGATACAATCAGCCTATGCATGCCAGGACGCTGTTAGTGTTAACATACACTCATCTGAACAAACACTTCTTCACACAACCAATTAGTAATGTAGCATCTGTTTAATTGAGGGACAATGAGTATAAGGCCCATCAAATGTTACGTGTTAGCAGTGGCATTAGCTTAGCGCTGAAATAAATCAATTTCAGAGTCGGTGCTGTACAGTACACGTCAGAAAGGGATGCATACCTGAGAGGCCAGGTAAGTAAACCTACAACTGTGTAGCATGGACTACAAGGTGTGAGGCCATAGCCCGAGGTCCTGAAAACCCAGGAATGTTGTCTCTGTAGTGTCAGCCATGACTTCATTATACACATAAATCCCAATGTGTGCCAGAAACAACAAAGGATGACTTACTGCTACCGTGGCACTACGGAAATTTCACCTCATGTGTTATCATTTTGACTGAAATGTTTAATTATTGGCTCGAGAGTCGCCGTTGATTTCTCTGCGTCAGCGGCAGTAGCCGTTTTCTCGTAATGTCGCAGCTTCTTGTTATCTCAGGTGGCATCTCCTGTACTTACGCTGACCGTTTATTTAATTAACAGGCTTTAAATATGCTGTAAAGTAGCACAGGAGGAGACAAGATAGCGATAGTTTTCTCACCTTGGTGAGAGATAAAAAAAGAACACACACATATAAAATAGGCGAGAATCTCATAACACTCATGTGCCCGCTACTTTGACCACGTGGTACCACAGCTTGAAACAGTAGGTGGACTGGCACGGTATGGGAAGGGTGGGGGTAAAAGGGCCCAAAGTGTGAATGCTTCGCTGATAGTGTGGAGAGAGGAGAAAAGAGGAAAGGAGAGAAAGAAAGGAAGAGAGAGACTGAGAGAGAGAAAAAAGGAGTGAGAGCAGAGGGCATATGGAGAGAGAAGAGATTGGATCCATGTCTGATAGTCATCTCCACGGTGGTTGATCTCACCTGCTCTGAAACACCTCTGCTGAGGGGAGGCACAGGGAACATAACCAGGTGTTTAATCTAGAGAATTAAGATGGTGTGAAAGTTCATAAGTATGGTAATGAGCACCAGGTTAGAGCAGCAAATGAAGCTTTAACTTCCAGAGGATAGGTGAGGGAAGAGAGAGAGAGAGAGAAAAGAGAAAGAAATGAGAAAGGAAAAGACGGAAAGAATGATGTCGTGCCAAAGGGATATTGTTTGCATGCACTGTGAATTTTTGATTGTTCAGTATGGTTACACCTGCAGTTAAAGTAGCCATGAAAATGTGTATTTAAAAGTCACTTTACCCACATGCTGGGGCATTGACCCAGTAGCGCTTGTGGAACATTATAGCCTGAGAAAAAAGGATTTCTTTTGGAGGCCCCAAACAAGATTTAGTAATGGGGGGGTTCACCTTGCAGATAAATAAAATCTTTGCCTGCAAGGTGATGGTGACAAGTTGCATTTGCCCTTCTTTTGCCTAAATGTGCAATTTCTACTAAGCTTACGAATGGAATTATTTTTAGATGGACATACCAAGGGTCCTTTCACAATTGCAATTAGAGTGTTATGACCATATAATAGAAGAAAATGTATATATATATATATATATATACTTGAACATATAGTATGTTAATTTAGAAGTGTAAGTCCTATCTGGGACATATGAGAAAAGGAAGGAAAACACTCTCTTGGCATGTGTGTCCATATGTATGACTATTTTTTACCCGTTTTTACAGCAATGGTCATTTGCTTGTCTTTTGATAGAAAGTGAAGCTCGAGTGTGTTTTATGGCAAAACCAGACGTCTACACGTACATTAACTGACTGTCAGTGATGTTACAAGAGAAAATTACAAATTCAAAAAGTTGCCATGGTGCTTGGATGGTAGCCTAGCCATTTACTCCTGCTAATTGAATCTTTCATTATTTTGTGTGTTCTTTATGTATCTTTTTTCTCAAGACTTGTTTTGAAAGCTTACTGAACATAAACTAAAGAGATCAAACAGCCCTGGTTCAAAATAATAGACTGGATATTAAACATGACTGCTTTTGCGTCAATCCACACATTGGAGATGTACGCTATTCTCAGAGCTCCCTAGGAGGCTTTAGGAACATGACGACAGATATTCCATTGGACTTCAAGTCATTCCAAAAGACAGAAGGCTTATTTTGTAAGAGAGGATGCCCAAGAGGAAAGAGAGCATTCGTAATTCTTGACAAACTCCAACTATTGATAGAAATTGCAGTCCCTTGCACGAAACCCAATAACCCTGAGTGCTTGAAACAGAACTCCCTTAGCAAGGGAATGTGCAAAACCTAATTCACATCATGTCCATTCACCTGAACCAGACTGATTGTGTTCTAGACCTTGCCTGATCCCCTCACCAGTGCCTCCTTCCTACCTACAATTAAGACCAGCTTCATACATTCAGCTATGAGATATGTACAACGTGTCGGTTGTAACCCGAAAAGTTTTGCTGGCATGCTCATTGAAGAGGTGAATTCTCCAGGTGAGGAACAGTAGGACAGTGTCAGAATCAATGTTGTTGTGTTATAAACATATTTACATATTTATTATCTACGTTTATATACGTGCATGCGTATATTTTGTCGTCAATCTACACACAATACCACATAATGGCAAAGCAAAAACATATTTTTAGAAATTTGTACCAATTTATTTCAAATAAAATAAACTGGAATGTCTTATACAACAAAAAAACAGGCAAGCCTAGTTCAGCCGGTCCGCAATAAAAGGTGATTATCATTGTTGCACTTCCCTGGATTCAAACCCGGGTCCCCCACGTAAGAGGCTGTGTCTTCAACCATAAGGCCACAGAGCTATGCATCTGCCAAAAGTTGGTATAGCATTTCAACATTAGATCATTTTGTAACACATTAAGATCACACCGAGTTTGAATATGTCGCTAGACACCATTGTGTTAAACTGAGTAACATTTCTTATTAGTTTACATCCACCACAAATAGCATCTATGACCTGTATGGCTTTTGCCACTGGCCGTTTTAACAGCTGAATAGCCATTCATGAATGACATTGATACAATACCTATAAATACAGGGGATGATAACTGACTTTTTCGTGGAGTGAAATGACGAGAGAATCATGTAGCGAAGTGTTTGTCTGTCCTGTTCCGCTTATGCAGTCTGGCAAAAATTGTTAAAGCATTGAAAAAGTGGGCTCCATTGTGAAATGGAAGATGTCTGGAACAACCAAGACTCCTAGAGTGGCGAAACAAAATTACCAGACAATACAGGCCTTGGTCAGAGAGGTGACCACTGCAGTATTCAAATAATCAGGACTTTATAAAAGTAGCTAGACTAAAGCCACTCTTGATACCAAAGCATGAGGCAAACAGCACTGAAGGACACTGACAGCATAAGAAAAAACCTTATTTGGCCCATTGAAATCAAAATCAAACTATTATGCCTGAATGCTAAGCACTGTGTCTGGCAAAAACCTTGTACCACTAAATCATTGGCTAAGACGATATCTAGAGTGGAGCATGATGGGGGGAGCATCAGGCAATGAGGATGCTTCTCAGTGGCAGGGACTAGGAGTCTGAGGTCCTTGAAGAAAACCGGATCCAAAGTGCACAGAACCTTAGAGTTTAGCAATGATTCTTTCAGCAAAACAACGACGCAAAGCACACAGCCAACGATAGAGTGGCTTTGAGTCTATGAACGTCTGAAAAAAGGTTCTTCATACTCATGCACATGAGATATATATTTTCTTTTATTTCACAAAATTTTCACACAAAAAATTGTTTTTTGCTTTGTCATTATGGGGCATGTATGGGGCATGTATGTGGACTGATAGCAAACAAATAAATGTAAACAACAATAAATTCAGTCTATAACACAATAAATGGCAGATAGTGAATGGGTCTGAATACATTCCGAAGCCGATAAATATATCAACATTACGGCAAACAATGTTTGTGGACAACCCAACCTACCCTCTGACCCCAAAACTACACTATTCAATCCAGTAGCACCAGACCTGGAGTCAGGGTTTGTGGACAGTCTGTTGATTCACCCCATACAGAAATGCAAATTACACTGCAAATTGTTCTCCAGAACAACACCAGATCTACTACCACTGCACATGAACAAGAGCTTGAAGCCATACAAATCCCAGGCAACCTCGGCTTTGATTGACAGGTTAGGCTGGCTACCTGCAGACCCACGGCCGAGATGACGAGCCACTCACCTGAAGGGGGACGACCTGACAATCTGAGCTGTGTATGTATCTATGTGCTGAATGGTAGTGTGTGTTTGTCTGTGTCTGCAATAGAGTGTGCGTGTGTGTGTGTGTGTGTGTGTGTGTGTGTGTGTGTGTGTGAGTGTGAGAGACAGTGTCAGAGAAAGAAAGACAAAGAGACAGAGGGCCATCATGTGTTTAAGAGACAGTGTGTGTTTTGAAGAGAGAGAGTGCGTGTGAGAGAAAGAGCGAGCGACCGAAGGAGAAGGACAAAAAGTATGTGTGAGAGACAGTGTATGAGAATGAGAGAGTGAGGGATTGAGCATGGCTCATCCAGCACCCCTGGGAGGTCTGGACGGGTGTGTGTGTGTGTGTGTGTGTGTGTGTGCGCATGGATGCTTGTGTGTGTGTTTCTGTGGGCTTTGGGGTGTGGCGCTGTCATCGCTGGGAGATTTATGTGCTTCAGTAAGGATCTCCGCGCCGCGTGCCAAGTCAAAGCACGGCCTAATTAAAACCTTTCTGTGGAATCTCTCTGAAGTTCAGGGAGAGAGAGTGACTGGGACCATGCGCAGTCTGAGTCGAGCCGCGCGTACATCTGCTCACCACTAAAACACATGCACAAACCAACACGGACCACACACACACACACACGACAAACACACATGCACTTGGGTACAGGCATTCATACCACACACTAAAGGCACAAACATTAACGCAACGTTCACAGTACGGTCCACATTTGGAACACGTTTTGCTCTGTACTGAATGTCGTCTTACCAAGCGACAGAAAACCAAGTTTTCCTCTCAGTACGTCCAGAAGACTGCAGTACTCAGAGGAGCCATCAGAACGATCCGGAACATCTGTCCTATTGTGGTGGGTGACAGCCTTGGGCTTCTGGAGAAATCTATCCTCCTGCCTCAAACCACCAAGGCCTGTGGAGACCAAGGCACGTGGCATTGTCCCAACTCTGTCTGCTGTTCTACCAAAGTTCCCTGCCGCCCTGAACATCTGAGGACAGAAACCGTAAAGGACAGAAACTGTAAAGGACTGTGGCTGGCTTGCTAAACGATTGCTTTGTAAAGATGTTTTATTAAAAGAACAGACTCATATGCACCTGCACTGTGATTTTAATGAGTAGGCCTTTTAATGTTTTAATATCAATCAAGTACATTTCAGGAAGTTTTTT
>JACXGI010001586.1:0-45786 GCA_016801175.1 Esox masquinongy
GTGATGACTTATACAATGAAATGACGCTGACCCGTTTTGGAGTGAACAACCATTAGACTGAGAATCAACAATCAGTTTAGATCAACAAGATTTATTCACTTGGAAATTGTGCTAAATGTACGCAACCTGTACTTAATCATTTGCAAAGATGTACTGAGACATTGAGACATGTACTTTGACATTTGCAATTTGATGAAATTAATGAGGAATTCAATTCTGTTGTGAACAATTGCCAAGTGGTTTGGAGGTTTGTCCATGTTGTTTTGAGAATGTAATTTCTGTTTCAAGAAATGAGCCAAACCAATGGAGAAAAACTGTAAGTGGGGGTTCTCGCCGGCCATCCTTTTTGAGTTATTGTTTTAGCCGTAGCCTGTGTGAGGAGCATTCTGTTCCACAATTTCCTTTTGGTACTCTTCCTGGCATTTTGTATTCTTGTGTCCTCCTGGATTTTGGGACTGCCCTTGGGTCTTTTGCCCTGTTGTCTGTTTTATGCTCTTTGTGAACCCGGCTGTCCTGCGGCCCCTGTTTTGCTTGAAAGGTCTAACATTAAAGTTTACGCTCTGCGTTTGGATCCCCTCTGGTATCCCGCACCCATTCACTACACCAATATGATGTAGAAGTTGGTCAGACCTTCCAGTCTCAAGATAGGGTGGGGGGACAATATTCGGCAGGCAAGAAAATGAGCTTGCCAAAAATCAAGCAAGCTCACCCCCCCGTAAGGTACTACCTTTTGTCACTAGAGTAAAATGCCTTTTGTGACACACTCTACTGGTCAACATGAGCTACCAAAATGTTGAAGTTTGTCAGACCAACCAGTCTCAAGATCGGGAGGGGGGACAATTTTCGGCAAGCAAGAAAATGAGCATGCTGAAATTCAAGCCCCCCTTGTAAGGTGCTTACTTTTGTAACTAGAGTGAAATATGTTTTGTGACACATTCTACTGGTCAACATGAGCTACCAAAATGATTTAGAAGTTTGTCAGACCGTTCAGTCTCAACATGGGGAGGGGGGACAAATTTCGGCAGGCAAGAAAATTAGCTTGCGGAACGTCAACCCCCCGTTGTAAGGTGTTCACTTTTATCCGTAGAGCAAAATACATGTTGTGGCACACATTACTGGTCAACATGGGGGGTGGGGGTTGGCAGGCAAGTAAGGGGCTTGCCAAAATAGAATAACAAAGAATATAGTTATTCTATTTTGGCAAGCCCCAAAATAGAATAACTATATATGACATAGAATAACAAATATATTTTTTGTTAATATGTCTGTTATGCACAAAACACTACAGTGATATAAAACTATCTAAATTCTTAAACGTTTTGCTGGGTCTCAGGGGCGTCGGCAATAATTGGCTAATTTTCTTTTTGTCAGAAAAGCTATGGCTAGATTTTAAACTAACACACCTCCAAATGAGTCAAGAGGACGGGAAATATGTCGGCGATGATGGTGTATACTTCTGTAAAACGTATGTGTTCTTACACTAGCACACTGGAACATATAGCCTAACAGAAAACTGCACATTACAGGTGTTTTCCGTGCGAATAAACAGCGATTTTTGTCGATAATAAAATGCGGAAAACTTAATCATTTTACTGATGTCTTTAAAGACATAAATAATGTTTTGTTCAACTAAGATCAGGAAAACGTATGCTAAACTGACAACGAAGTACAGGGCACACATCAACACACAAGCAAGCTTATCGCAGCAACGGAGAATAGCGTGCGCGTTCACGCGAAGGGGAGACAGATTCTGGCAGGGGACAGTTTTCGGCACAACACCGGCCAAGAAGAGCGAATGTCACTGACTAACTGTCTCTTGTTAAATAGCGTAGTTGTTAGAGAAGTGCACTTGTGAACTATAGGTCCCGAGTTCGTATCTCCTCGCAGGCGAAGCGAAGTACGCATTATGAATTATTCCGTACAGACGAAAACTTTGCTGGCTAAAACCGTTAGTATCTACATTATAGTAAGCCTGAAATAAAACAGTTTACGGTTATATTGCGACTGTTTCTGGTGGATTTTTGATGTACGCATCCATGCATGCGTTTTGGGTCAGGATAGACAAACACATTTGCTGGCTTAACATACAGTAGATACGTTATATTAAGCCTTAACTGAAACTGTATACGGTTGTATTGCGACTGTTTCTGGCATGGAAAAGTTCATCTTCAGTCTCGCTAGCAATTGCTCAATTCTTATGATTATTCCTAGGAAGTTAGTAGATACTAGTAAACTTATTACTGGCTAATAAGCTGTTAAAACAGCCAGTGGCAAAGGCAATACAGTTCATAGACGCTGTGGTGGAGTTAAACTTAATAAGAAACAATTAGTCAGTTTAACACAATGCTCAGTGGTGTCTAGCGACTGCTGAAACATGTAATTCTGTTGCGTAGTGGTTAAAAACAGTGCCTCTCATGTGGAAGACCTAAGTTCGAATCTATTGAGAGCAACAACATTTATTAATTATTTCTGGTAGATTCCACGATTCTCTCGTCTTTTCGCTTGATGAAAAAGTTAGTTATCGTCGCCTTTATTGATAGTTATTGTGTAAATGTAATTCACGAATTAAAGAAAAAAGTATGTTGTTTTGCCATGAAAGAAATAAATACGTTCTTATGCCATGAAATGAAATAGCTTTGGCAGACTCACTAGCAATTGCTCAATTCTTATGACTATTCCAGTAAGTTAGTAGATACCGGTAAAGCTTGTTACTGGCTAATACACTGTTAAAACGGCCAGTGGCAAACCCCATACATAGACGCTATTTGTAGTGGAGGTAAACTTAGTAAGAAACGTTAGTCAGTTTAACTGTATCAATTTCATTCACGAATGGCCAATTAACTATTAAAACGGCCAGTGGCAAAAGAGGATTTGTACAGGATAGAGACAAGAGGCTATATTGACACCCAGCAAAATGTACAGCTCCGTGGTTTGGTGGTTAACGACACAGCCTTTCACGTGGGCGACCTGGGTTTGAATCTCGAAATGGCAACACTTTCTATTGCGGGCCGGCTGAACTAGGCTTGCCTGGTTTCTTGTTATTAAGTGCGTGCGTATATGAAAGAAGAATTACAGGGTCAATGACAAAGATTTCTATGAGGGGTGATTCGTGCATTTAATCAACCTCGGGAAGCTGTCTCCACGTCTATGGTCGTGTATAATGGCACGTCTGAATAACGTGTCTTGTGAACTTCGCGTCTGTGGTCCGTGTCTATGGTCGTGTATAATGGAACGTCTGAATAACGTGTCGTGTGAACTTCGCGTCTATGCTTTGCTAGTAAGTGATGAATCGCATCTTGGTTGTTAGCTCTAGCATTGCTGTGAGCTAGCTTCGTTAAAGAGAATAACAAACTGATAGAATTACTTCAGGAAATGTCGTTATACTATGTATGTGTGAGTTTTGTTTATACTGATTTTGTTCATTTAATGACCAAAATGTCATGATCTGATCATTTGACTAGCCTATGTATTCCCCATTCACCCAAGTATAGGAGAATAATATTAATATAATATTAATATAGTGCATTGTGAAAACACTTTAGCCGATGTATTTGTTTTGAATTTAGGCATAGTTGCAGGGTAAGTTTGACTATGTGTTATAAAGTGAGTGCCTTTTGTATTCAGGCGCTGTTGCTCAACTGCAGAGGCCCTACGCTGTCCTAAGAGGTAGAGTAAAACTTTCGCGGGAATAAGAGGAACGAGTAGGAAGTACTGCGATACCTGTGATGGTTAAGTAGCACGCATATTAAAGCCATAATTGATATCGAGTTGGAGAACTGTCTTTCATCACTAATGGATCACTATTTAAGTTGGGTTAAAAATGATTACTTTTAAATTAATCATTGGGTTTATTTGTGACCAAGTGTTTATTTTGCTTGCACACACGTACAAGTTTAAATTTACTAATTAATTTATATTTCATGAGTGAAGAGTTTATAACCGTATTTCAGTAAGACAATTACCTATACATATACCTCAAAATCAAACAAAATATTATGTTCCCATTGTTTTCACAATAGCATAAGCCAGGTGTCTCCAACTCTGCTGCTGGAGATACTATCCTTGTTGTTTTCACTCCAACCCTAATTTAGCCCACTTTCACATAATTAGACAGTCAGTGAAGGCTGCATACACATGGGGTTGGAATAAAAACGACCAGGACAGTATCTCTGGAGCAGGGCTGGAGCAGGGCTGTAGTACATACGATCTTTCACTTGTGTTGTGTAAGTATTGACATAGACTTGTAATGTGCATTTAAAAAAATAAAATAAATGCTAATAGTGTCATGAACTTGCAAAATCAGGTGCTTTAGAAATGTCAGTACATCATGAGGGGATATCTTTTTGCTTGCTTTAAGTCTGTCAATTTTCGTTTCATATCTACTGTCTGAAATTTAGAATGATAAAAACTCTAGCATTGTTGTGATGCCTATCCCTTGATACATTGCATTAAAATATGTTAGTTTATATACTACACCAGTGTTCCCACACTTTGGTCCTTTGGACCTTGGGTGCAGGCTTTATTTCCAGTATAATTAGGGGGGGATGGGGGGGTCATGACCCCCCCCCCAATATTACAGGCAGGTCAATGTGACCCCCCTGGAAAAGAGTGAAAATCCTAGGATCCATTGACCCTGACCCCCCCCCCCCCATATACAGTACATACCTACGCCATTGAGTAATACACATTGAAGAAATCATTCTATTTATTACTAGTCTGGACTATATTAGCTGAGTAATGTGTTCCTACTGGGCAGGAAATAACCTGCACAGTAAGTTTGAGGTCCCAGGCCTACATATTGTTAACATTGTTTTACATCTGACAGCTGATGACCAGAAGTAGAGAAAAAGAGTTTAAACTTGGCATGTGTTAGATTCTGTCCAGTTTTGATCCATGAACAAAATTATTTGCGACCGGTAGTCAGGGGAGAATCTTTATTTAGCATGAGTCCAAGATGTTGATCTTCCATAGTTCTTACATGTTCTCCAATGATTACAAAGTTAAAACAGTCTTTTATGCCAGGACACATAGGAGGTGGTCAGTGTTCATAGCCAATCATTACACAGACTATTATAAGAAAGATTTATCCTACAAAATACCCTTGTATGGTGTATTCCAACCTATGACCCAAGGGTCTATTCAGAGAGTCCTATGACAGTCACATACACAGTTCCTAGCAGGTGGTATGGACAGGGTGTTTTGGACCCATCAGTAATGGGGCATCACATTTCCTACCTAGTGTCCTTCGTACAGAGATAGTTAGTACTCCCATACATTGTGTTAAGCTTAATTCAATTAATTTTCATGCCCAATATCTCTCACATGGAAGACTTCACATCTTGGCATTACCAAGGATGGAAATGTATTATGAGCTTTGGTGTTTAAAGAGAATATTGTGCATCCTTTTTGCTTCTATGATACTGCTAGTAATGTGAACTTAAGACAGTTTTACATAGTTTAATATGTCTGAATGCCTATAAATACGTCTATAAGTCTGAATGTCGGGGTTCTAATATATTTCATGCAGTGTCTATGGACCATAAGTGAACTATTGCAATCCCAAAGTATTCGTTGTGATTATGCAGGCATCAGAGCACAAGGCATATTGGCCTACATTTGATATATACATTAATAAATTGTAGTAATAGCAAATATTTCATTAAATTTGGGATAACCCAAGGAAGACTTTAACACCATCGTAACCCTCAATAAACATTAGGTGATCTACCTATGACACTGCAACCCTGAGTGTGTTGTTTAGCTGATTCGATATTAGTGAATAGATCTCTAATATCTGCGCTCGAGGAGCAGAAAGAATTGTTGTGTTAATGATCATTCGCCTATGGATGTCTCAACTTCGAAACTACTAAAACAGTAGCCTATCGACTCAATTCAAGTTCCATCACCAAGAAAGCCATCAAAGTAATTTGACAGTGTAGCAACCGATACACATCATTTGTCATTAGAATTAATGAGAATTAAACACACAAAAAGACGATTCCGCAATTTTTTCCATTTGCATGCTCCGAATATGAAAACCTCCACGCAGTCCTATGAGAGCATCTCTTCCCTAGTAGGCTTTATGAAGGAAAATAGAGCAATCGACCGGAGGAAATTGTTTACTTTTGTGCAGCGCAGTCAATAGCAGGTGCAACAATTTATTCATTCAGCAGCTGCACAATACCTAATGATGTCGTTTAGACGACACGTAACACGTTATAGAGACGCGAAATAGAGACGCGTTCATGTTAAGATCTTCAATTATCAATTCAATCGTAAAACTGTTACGTGACGAGTTTGTGTCGTCTGTAGGCCATTTACGTGTCGTCTTAACGTTGGCGTTTCGTGTTCGTGTTGCGTGTGTGTTGTGGACGTGTCGTCTGTAAGAAAAAACACGTCTCCATTGATGGACTGTGTTAATTTAAGACGTAATTTTAAGGCGCTGTTCAGACATTAAGTGAATTGGTGAGTCATATCAGTAGCTTCCCTAGGCCTATTAAATGCACAAATCACCCCTCATAGTAAGTAAGTGCTTTGACAACCTATAGCTGTATATTTAGGGATAGGTAACGTGTTCACTAAGATCACTTATCTACTAAATTTTTTGTATCTGAGATTCGAACAGCTTGCTAGTTACAGAACACAGAAAATACGACAACCTTTAAGGCCCAAATATACTCATGCTAAGTACGTGTACGCATACACAGGACGGCGGCCACAATTATCCTGCACACCTTTGGTCCGTACTTTGTGCACGTCTCCCTAGGCCTTTAGTGTACGCATAGGCAGGTGTAATGCCAACAGAAATTGTGGGGCAGTATACCCAAGACCCCCTGAGGTTCTGCGAGACTGAAACATCGAAGTAGTAGTACACAATGTATAAGTTCAATGGTCTAATGCACCATCTTCGTTGGCGTCACTGACACTGTTTTTTGTTGTTTTCTTAAGACATACATTATTAACAGTACCTCCTCCAATGTCGCCATGTTTATTGTGGTTGTACACAATCGGAAGTTGTCCACGTATTTCCGGGCAGGTGGAAAATGTTTTGTCGCAGACTGCCTCCTTATGGACATAGCTTTTAAAAAGACGTTTAGACATAAAGTATGCAGTGGAGTAATTTAGCAATGCCACTTGTGTAGCATTCGCGTATGTACATACGTACACCTCCAAAACTGGAATATATCAAGACCTTTACCCTACGCGCACACTGTCCGCTCACTAGAGAACAGTGGCATAGCGAGAACGTGCTTCAAAGTCTATGAGTCTGTGAGTGTGGACATTGGGATTGGGCCGTTATATGTCATGGAGCTCCGCCCACTAGAGGGGCTTTAGCTCCTAGTGGTTTTCCCTAGCCGCGTTAGCGGCCGTACTGAAAACTCATTATGCAAGATGCGACAGCCAATCAGGGCACACCTGCCCCAAAATAGGACCTGTGAGCCCAGAGAACGCCCTCCCATTTTATTCAGCAAATGCTTGCTGAGTTCTACTGATACTTATTTCTTTTGCTTCAGCCTGAGAAATTTTGTCATCGGCATTCTTTAGTTTGACGTCTCACCATGAAGAAATCTTTCGCCGCCGCATGCCGTTGCGTCGACCTGTCACCGGATCAGGATGCTCACCGTTTTTTGTTTTTCCTGCCTGGGACCATCCCACGCTCGCGAGGGTATCACCGACCCCCCGGCTTGCTCCTCCTGTGCTGCTTTGTCCCTCACTACACGTGTAGAGAGGGCAAACTTTTTCGAACAGGAAGTGGACGTCTCCACCGTGTTTAATTCTAGCAGCGATGACGACGAGATGTCTGAGGAGGACACTCCTACGCAGAACCTCTCTACCTGCCACCTCCCATAGACATCAGCGCCGGCTAGCGGGTTCAGAGGCGTCTCTCATTCCGCTGCCTGCCCGGCACAAACGTGTTTACATTCACTCGCCTTCAGTGGAACGTTCACTTATGCAAATGCCGGGCTCCTAACTCTCCTGCCGTTCGCGGGCTTCCGAGCGTCCTGAGAGTTCACTTGGGGTTACAGACGTGACCATGGTGGCTTCTCAACCCGCTCGCTATGACGGGATCAAACGCCAGGTAACGTCGCCGGCTCTCGCCTCCGTCTCGCTACCTGTTCCCTCTGATACCCTCATTCCCGTCTGCACTACTCGGCGTCTCCTTAGCAACGCGTCCCCACTCAGGGTACAATGTCCGCGTATGCAAATGGCCTGCTCTCTCACTCAGGTTCCTATGAGTGAAAGCGCTGGTCCTATTGTACAGTGTGATGACTCAGTGGTTAGCGTGCTTGGCTCTCTTTCAGTAGACCCGGGTTTGCCTCCCAACGCGGCTCCTATTTTTTCTCATCCCTTTCTCTCCCTGCCCTCCTTGGCCCGTGTCTCTTCCTCTCCTGTCGAGCTCAGCGGCGGTAGGGGCAGAGAGGGAATTCAAACTTTTTCTGACCAACGCCCCCCAACTTCATGCTCTTCCTCTCTCAGAGCGTCATTGGGAGTGGCGTCATCACTGTACCATGTCAACCTGGCTCAATCGAACGATCAGACTGGGTTATCTAATTCAGTTTCGCTCAGCTCCACCCCCCTTCTCCGGGATAGTGGAGACGGTGATGTCATCGCCCAACAGAGCGTCTGCTCTACTGTCGGAGGTGACGGAATTGTTGAGCAAAGGAGCGACCTCCGAGATCTCAGACAGGACGGTTTTTACTCCTGTTACTTCCTGGTTCCCAAGAGAACGGGCGGAGTGAGGCTGATATTGGATTTGCGCAAACTGAATGCGCATGTAGCAAAACAACTGTTCCGTATGCTCACCACCACTCGCCTGCTAGAAGCCTTCCTGCCGGGAGATTTCTGTTCGAGCATAGACTTCAAGGATGCTTACTTCCATGTCCCGATCATTCGCGGACACAAGAAGTTTTTCTGGTTTGCCTTTCAGGGCAGGGTCTACGAGTATACGAGGATTCAGTTCGGCTACGCTCTGGCTCCACGCACCTTCTCCAAATGTCTGGAGGCGGCGCTAGAGCCCCTTTGCAGGGAAGGCATCAGGATCTTAGCCTATCTAGATGACCTCCTGATTCTAGCATCGTCCCTGGAATTGGCCAGGTTACACACTTTCCGAGTGGTGTCCCTTCTCACGTGATTTGGACTCGCTGTGAATTGGAACAAGAGCGTGCCAAGGCCAGCCCAAAAGGTTTCTTACTTGGGTCTGGTCATGGACACGAGCACAATGAGAGCGAGCATTTCTGACACGCAGGCTCTCGATTTGCTCTCTGCCCTTAACCTGTGCCGGCCGCCCTGCAAGTGTCCAGTTCGGGCCATCATGTCCCTTTTGGGCATGATGGCTGCAGCGCACGCAGTAGTCCCCCTGGGCCTACTGCACATGCGCAACCTACAGGCCTGGTTCGCTCGCCAGCGGGTTGACCTAGTACGTCATCGGAACCGGACTTTGTCTCTGCCAGTGCACCTGCGAAGGGACCTGGATTATTGGAGAGACCCCTTGGCGCTCTCTCAGGGCGCTCCTCTGGGCAGGGTGTCAGAGTGTGTTCAGGTTTTCACAGACGCCTCTCTTCACGGATGGGGCGGTGTGTGCCAGGGTCAGGCTGTCGGAGGCGTGTGGCCTCCCGGCCCTCGCCACATCAACCTGTTGGAACTGGACACGGTCTTATTGGTACTAACGCACTTCTCGGACCTAGTCAAGGGCCGCAATGTCCTGATTCGCTCAGACAACCGGGCCACGGTCGCTTACATCAATCGCCAAGGGGGGATCAGGTCTACTGCTCTCCGCCGGTCTGCGACACATCTTTGGCTATGGGCGCATGCCCACCTCCGCTCCCTGACTGCGACTCACATTCCGGGCCGTCTGAACGTGGGCGCAGACATGATGTCTCTGGGTGGCCTTCATCACGACGAGTGGTGTCTCCACCCAGACATCGTCTCCCTCATCAGGCAGAGGTTTGGGGAAGCCCAGGTGGACCTATTCGCGTCCAGACAGAACACACACTGTCGCCTGTGGTTCTCCCTGTCCCAGACGAATCGCCCTCCTCTGGGTTGGACACGTTCGCGCACCACCCCTGGCCTCGGGGCCTCCTTTACGCATTTCCCCCGCAGCGCTGCATAGCGTGTCTGCTGGCTCGGATCAAGGCGGAAGGGCTTCGGGTGGCGCCCGATTGCCCTGCGGCTATCTGGTATCCAGAGATGATCCAGTTGCTGGCGGACCGCCCATGGGCGGTTCCGCTCAGACAGGACGCACTGTTCCCGGTGGAGGGCTCGATTCTACACCCTCCATTGCTGTCAGGAACTGCCACTGCCCACCAACACACTTGGCGCGGGTTCGCCTCCTCCTCGGGGCTTCCCTCATATTGTCATTTTTTTGTATCCCCATGCCCCTCATCTCGTGATGCGTGGTGCGTGAGTGGTTTTTGTTGTGCTTATGTGGAACGGATACGTTTCGCTTGAGCTCAACATCCCTTCTTCTCCCTGGGGTGTCCTATGTGTTCATAGGCCTGCTCTGGGGAAGGATTTCCATCATTAACGCATTTGATCATCCCTTCTCTGACCTCGTCAGCTATCGGGGATGTTTTGTCTTAGGGTTTTAGGGGACGGTTTCTACTGAACCCTGCGAGTCGTGCTGGTTGGTCCGGCAGGAAGTACATCCTTGGCTTTCTCGCTCCGCCGTGAACGACTAGGAGCTAAAACCCCTCTAGGGGGCGGAACTCCACAACATATAACGTTAGTTAACGGGAATGTAACTCCAATAATATGAGTGGAGCGGAGCCCCCTAGACCTGTTGCCCTGCTGTCCCAGGAGTTATGCTGAATAAACTCGGGAGGGCGTTCTCTGGGCTCACGGGTCCTATATAGGGGCAGGCGTGCCCTGATTGGCTGTCGCATAATGAGTTTTCAGTACGGCCGCTAACGCGGCTAGGGAAAACCACTAGGAGCTAAAGCCCCTCTAGGGGGCTCCGCTCCACTCATATAACCAGAGTTACATTCCCGGTAACTAATGTTCTCTGCATCTTGAAGTCCCTTCTCTTTTCTACTCGCTAGCTAAAAATTCACTCACTAGCTAAAAAAATTGATGAGAAACTTATAATTGTGGTGTCTGGTTTCCCAATTATTTATGATGCTTCTCTGGCTTCATACAGAGATGTAAATTCAAAAAATTGATGCATGGACGATTTCAGAGATCGTTGGGTTCAGGGGTGAGTTATACGTGCATAACTTAAAACTAAGTAAATTGCTATTTGAACATTGACAAATCATTGACTTGGCATCATCGTAATATGTTTTTAGTAGTAGAGTCACTTAAATACTAAATACTGATTACTATTTGCAGAGACAGATGTTTCCCCTATACCGGTTGACTGGTTGTTGCTGGCATAAATTAGGAAGATACGCCCTGCTCAAGCAGGCAGTGTGCACGCTAGTTTCGGCTCAGCGACAGCTCGCCAGAGATTGAGCGATTTGCGAGTTGAGTGACCAGACTGTGTGCACGTAATGCTGCGTGCACACTGTCCGCTCACTAGAGCTACAAAGAGGCACTCTCTCACTCATTTCGAACGAGAGCCAGCGAATCACGGCGACAGCGGGCGGAGCTACTCTCGGAGACAAAATCTCCCAGCGACAGCGACAGTTGAGAGTTGAGAAATGTTCAACTTTATGCTAATTTCCAGCAAGCGGGCAGTGACGGAGTTCGGCGACTACCAATGGCAGGGCAGATGTTCTCTGCATCTTGAAGTCCCTTCTATTTTCTACTCGCTAGGTAAAAACTCACTTGCTAGCTAAAATAAATTGATGAGAGAGAAACTCATAATTGCGGTGTCTGGTTTCCCTGTTATGTAAGATGCTTCTCTGGCTTCATGCGGAGATATACATTTATTCAAAAAAAAATGAAGCATGGAGATTTTCAGAGATTGTTGGGATCACGGGTGCGTGATACATGCATAACATAAAACAAAGTAAATTGCTATTTTAACATTGACAAATTATTGACATGGCATCATCGTAATACATTTTTAGTAGTGGAGTCACGCAAATACTAAATACTTATTAATATTTGCAGAGACGGATGTTTCCCCTATATTGGTTGACTGGCTGTCGCTGGCATAGATTAGGAAGACACGCCCTGCCCGAGGGGGCAGCTCAGCGACAGCTCGCCAGACATTGAGCGATTTGCAAGTTGAGCGAGCGGACAGTGTGCACGTAGGGCGTGCACAAATCGCTTGTCGACGCTACATGTAGTTTTGAAAGGAACGGGAGCTGGGCGAGTGGCTTTGGTAGGGGTATCAGGACCTGCATCTGGGAGAGCTGGTGCTGCCATTGTTGCGTCCTATATAGTGATGTGCAGTTCGCGAATGATTCGTTCATTTTGAACGAATCTTTTTAGTGACTCTGGACTCACGAGTCCTTTTTTCTAGTGACTTAAATTGTATCGCTCATTCGAACGTTTTACAGCGGATGTCTATAACATGATGACTTGCTTTATACCCGATCCTCCAGCTCAGTTCTCCGATCAACGTCTATGTACATTCCCAAAGAAAAATAGATCAAGGCAGGAACTTGACATGTTTATAACTGATAATTGAACACAGACTATAATAATTAATATAGTTAGGTGTTTACTGATGTCATGAAAAAAACAGGTGTAAACAAGCATGGAGCCGCTGCCTTTGCCTAAGTAAAAAAAAAACTTGTGAACGACTGACTTGGTCAGTTTTATCGTTCAGTTGAACGGTTGTTTTGTTCATTCGAACGACTGGCAGCGGATTTCTACCCATCCATGGAATAGCCTATGCCAGAGGTTCCCAAACTAGGGGTTGCGAACCCATGTGGGGTCACCTGATATGAAAATCGTGGCGGGGGAGAATGTTTTAAAATAGATTCTCATAGCCTCAAATAAAAAAATAACAATTATATAATTCTTCACATGGTTGGGGTCGTGAGAATTTTTAGATATCGAAATGGGGTCGTCGGCCAAAAATGTTTGGGAACCCCTGGCATATATGCTGTTAGTTTTACATTCGCAAAGAAATAGATCAAGACAATAGCATTATGCAGAGGTGGGACCAAGTCATTGTTTTCAAGTCACAAGTCACATTTGGCTGCAACAATAAGTCTTCGGATGTTGCTTTCAAAATGAACGTCTGCAGAGTGTCTATAGTTTTAGTTTGTATTGTGTAGGCTACATTTTCAAAGGTAAAAACTATGTGGGGGAAATTATTTCAATAATACTTTACATAAGTTAAAGAATATTATAAGGTGGAGCACACTGAGAAATGGTTAGAGCTTAAGTTAATGTAGAGAACTTATATAGAAAATCCTATTTTGATGTTATTGTTGTTAATTTGCTTGTCCTCATTATCTTTGGAGAGGATAATGAGCACACTGTAATGCACTGTAATGTACAAGAGATACTTTTTGTAGAAAAACACTTTTGTGGAAACCTCACCACTGTCACTGACGAGCCTGCATGACATGAACAAAAGTATTAATTGGGGGGGCTATCTGGACGCCCATCTAGCCCCCGTTGGGTTTCCAGTTTGGGCATACTCCCCAAAAAATGTTTTCATCATGTATTTTTAGAGAAAAATTAGTTATTTTTGGTCAAGGTTGGCTAAAGGTATACATTTCTCATAGTTTGTGTTAGACACTGATCTAATATGACTTAAATTCTATCTAAATAAATGAATTAAAGTCCTCTCTGTCTTCATCCAACACCAACAAAAGTCACAAAAGTGTACTATGTAGCCAAAATAATTTTGTCAACTGTAGTTTATAGTAAATTAACATCTACATACAGTATATTCTGTTTCAAAGCGAGATTTCTCTGAATCATTCTGAATCATTTCAAAAAGATTTAGTCATTAGCCCATTCATCTCAGAATAAGGTCATTAAAAAATTGATCATAATAAAAAAAAAATAAACATTTAACAACCGGATCTCCCTTCCTCTGAACAGAATACGTTGCAATACATTAACTTCAAACCCAAACAAACATGAATCTGTGAAACACGCAGTTTTGCAACTGTGTTCCTGATGATTATTAGTGACATACAAATGTTAGCCACCATGTCATTAATGGGAAATTAATATTTTCAGTAGTTGGCTAGTGTTGTCGCAAAAGAATACGACCCCCCATCAGCTACCGTACCCAATTATTGGCCACCTTACTATTTTGTTGAATTACATTATAATCTATTTTTATTTCTATTACAAATGACAGATCTTAGTCTTCTCTGAAGTGTCTACTAGAAAGTTGAAGTTAGCTTTCTTGCCTTCCAGTAAAGAAAAAAAAGACTGATCACTTTGATATTACATGACGCCTGGTCTGTCGCGCAAGTCGAATTTCAGGAACTGCAACTTGTCTAAACAATCTCAAAAATTTTTTTTACCTCCATACATTTCTATAAAAATTGTGGTGGGCTAGCTGAAAGGTTATATTGATTAGCAAAACCTACCATTGCTTTACAGTGCTATTACATTTTGAACTTGAGAGGATTTACTTCTCTGACCACTAGAAATGTTAGCTACTATTTACAGAAGACGGCTCGCTTCAGATGAGTGAGTTACGTTGGCATTACTGACACAAATGAACGAAATGACTCGAAAGATTGAAACTTTTTACTGATCCGAGTCAGTAGAAAGAGTAGAACTTCCCATCACTAGTCCTATATAGCCACTTGCTACTAGAGAACAGGAATGCTACATAAAGCTACGTAGGTGGCACTGAGGGAAATTGAGTAACGCGTTGTTTATTTTGAATAAATAATTAGTAAGGGATTACTTAAATAACGAACGCATTACGTTACTTGTTACCTGACTAATAAGTAATCTGACTACTATAACACGTTACTTAGTAACGCATTACGCCTAACATTGTTCATAACTACGTGGAGTGCTGTGGAAGTCTTGTCTTTATAATTTAATGTTTTAATAGCTGAAAGATTTTTTTTACCTAATGTTCTCAATTTTTTAGGGGCCCGGTCAGTCACGGGCCCTTAGAATTGTCCTAAAGTGTCCTAACAGTTTTACTTCAGGCTTACTATAATGTAGCTACTAAAGCTTGTAGCCAGCTAAGTTCTAGTCTATTCTGAACAAATCCTAACACCTAATTTGTTTGGTCCGTGGCGAGGATCGAACCCTGGCCTAACTGGCCTGGTCTAACTACTACGTTTTTAACAATGGTCACTCACTCACTCACGAAACATTCGCTCTTAGCTAGCTCCACTTACGTGGTCCGGCAAAAACAAAAAAGATAAATGTTCTGTTACATCCCACTGCTCCTCTTGAAATTATTTGTGAACCATTGTGGCTTCAATACAGATCAGATGAGTAAAATTAAGACCGGTTTAAATGAATGAGTAACCCCCGGTCTTTTTATGATGTCCATTTTTTTTGAGTTTGCATAATTGCATGCATTATTTGCGCTTGTTTTTAGTATGAGGACAACTTTTAGACAGTTTATTTTCAATAAATTGGCAACATTTCTAAAATCATGTTTTTACTTTGTCATTGTGGGGTATTGGGTGTGGATTGATGGCACATTTTTTTAAATCAATTATAACTGTAGTCTATAACAACAAAATCAAGTGAAAGGATCTGAATACTTTCCAAAGCAAACATTTTCCACGTGACATGGAGTACAGCGAGTGGAATGTGAGCTCTGAATGTATGGGCTCAAATTACTACCAAATGTCTTGTACGTAGATAAAGTGATGTGGACACCTGTAAATCACAATCCACACAACGGTTTTGAATTTCGTAGTTGTATTTAAAGATCTGTGAATGCATGATTAAAGACTTGCATGAATTTGCAATTTGCATTTGTAACACATTTGTCTTTTGCAAGTATTCAAAAAATATTTAGACATACACAACTTAAGAATTACACACACAACTCCTTATTTATGCAGACAAATCACCAAATACAAGGACGACTCCTTTCACTTCAGATCTCGTTCATTTCTGATGGGGGGTTCAAAGAAAATGACTGCCATAAAGATTTGCAAGTGCGTTAGATTCACATACCTGTATTTCCCAAGGTGTAAATATGTAATAAAGGATCTGTAAATATTTTTAGCAAAACACTGTCTTGGATACAAATCACTGTCTACGGATATAAATCACTATGTACGAACACAAATCACTGTCTACGGATTCAAATCAGTATCTATGGATACAAATCACTGTCTACGGATACAAAGCTGTTTTTACAGGTTTGCAAATCTACTGTTGCGTAAAATTAAAGTGCATTCCATTTACCTTGGAAGTTGGAACTCGGAACTTTAAATGACGTCACACCCGAGTTAACCCAAGTTGATTGCATTCCAGTGTCCATAGTCGGAAAACAAGATGGACGTCCTCATTAAAGCCTTTGTTGTGCTTGCCCTTTCGGAATATATGCAATGTTTTTCCATTGTATTTCATTGTGTAGAAAAATGTTTTGACTGCTTTTTAATCGGCCATTCTATAACCGGTAGCCTAACCTGTAACCTGCATGGGCAAGTGCTCTTCAGAATATTGTAACATTTACTATAAACATAATTTTCCTATATAATTTATAATACTAGTCTTCTAAATGGCATACGTATAATGTCCGTTTTACTGTTGATACAAGTTGCTGCCATCTTGGATTATGAACTTGGGGTTAGTGGGGTTCTTCCGACTTTCCGAGTGGGCGTTCCAGTGAGGGGGCGTTCCAGTTGAAACGTCCGACTTGGAACTCGGAAATTCCGACCTGCAAGTACAAATGGAACATGCCATTAGTGCCAAATGTCAGCTAACTACAAGTGACCAATGGGAAATTAGGGGAAATGTTTAGCTATACTTCCAGAGTTCCATGCAGCTAGCGTGCAGGACGTCCTGGGTTGTACATCCACTTGATTCAGGTAAGAGCTTTAGGTAAAGTTGCTTTGTGGACGTTTAGCCTGAGTGTTCTCAGAAGTCAGGACCCACGGTGGAACATCGTGATCCAGAACACTGATGTAATCTGTAAACTAGTAAGTATTCAAGCAATTGGCTAACCAAGAATCATGGCAAATTAGTCAATTTAGACAATATCCGTTTCTGAAGCAACTACTGTATGGACTGAATTTAATAAATCCTTTATTTATTGGTAGCTAGGGTTGCACATGTTTACCTTGATTAACTAACAAGATAAACGTTACTGGTAGCATTTATTATTATAAACGTTTAGGTATGAGACTAACTTAGCAAGCATGAGGTAGCGAGGTAAAGTTAGTTTTATAATGGACATTCAGTGGACATTCATATTCGCCCGTCAAAACCAACTAATTCAGGACAACGAAAAGTACGGGTTCTTGATCAGGTGAAGGTGGACTACAATCCACACTTATCAATGATCAATGATTTTTCCAAAGCTCAAAAAATTGCAAAATATTTTCAAAAAACGAAAAGCCGTAGATTGTAGCCCATCCTACCCCAAGTCAGAATATACCACTTTTGTTGTCATGGCACACTTTTCGCAGACGCTACTGAAATTTTAAGCCTAAACTCAAAAAATGTAATAAACTTTCAAAAAACGAATAGCCGTTGATTGTAGCCCATCCTCCCCCGAGTCAGAATATTGCACTTTTGGACGGTACGGTAGCTAACTACAGTATCTAACATTTTGCCGTCACCCGTGTCCACACAAAGTCTCGTCATGTTAATTTGGTTTACATACAACAAACATGATAGCCAACATGCATGTAATACGACAACTTTACCTAAAATAATACGGCAACTTTACCTAAAGCGCTTACCTGAATCAAGTGGATGTACAACCCAGGACGTCCTGCACGCCTGCTGCATGGAACTCTGGAAGTATAGCTAAACGTTCCCTAAATACCCATTGGTCACTTGCAGTCAACTGACATTTGGCACTAATCTTACGCCACAGTAGATTTGCAAACCGGTAAAAACAGCTCCGTATCAGTAGACATTTGTATCCGTAGACACTGATTTGCATCAATAGACAGCGTTTTGCTAAAAGTATTTTTATATGTAATACAGATCCTTTATTACATATTCACAACTCAGAAAATACAGGTGTGCAAATCCAGGGGTGGGTAGAGTACTGAAAATCTGCACTCAAGTAAAAGTACTGTTACTCGTCCTAAAATGTACCACCTGAAAAAACGACTCAAGTAAGAGTAAAAGAGTACTTGATCAAAAAAGTACTTGAGTACTAATTGCATATTTTGTTCAAGACATAACGCCATAGTAAGAACAAGAAAAAATGATTTAAGAAAGTATAAACGCAAACTGCATTTTTAATGTTTTAATAGGCATTTGTTTTCCAGAGCCCATAGCAATGCAGAATAGAAAATCAAAATAAATTGCAAAAGTCAATAATACTGTATCTCTATTATTAATCTATGTTAATTCTTGCAAATTAAGGCCACCATACATGTTACTGGTAAAAAAAATTAAAAAATCTTGTGTAGTCATGCTCAGTACATCTTGTCAATCAAATATTTGTTGTTAGTAAGTCAGGTCTTGGGTGGAATTACTGACAGCATTACAACTAAGCCACCTGGTTAGCAGCAATTGCTTTCAACTAAAATCTAGCTAGCTAGACTGGGTATGTTGCTGCTAACTAAAGTGCATTACTAAATTATAAAGTTCAAGTCAAGCCCAATGAACCACTAATACAAATATACTAACAAGTTGTAGTGTTATTATATATTGTAGGTTAACTAGAATATTACATTATCATTAGGATATATTACATGTCGTTATACTGTACTTGTACTTGTTCAATGACAAAAAAGTTGAATCTAAAAAAAAAGATAGCTATAATAATAGGATTTAGCTGGCTAAGTAGCGCGAGCCGGTTCGCTAACCTTACCTCTAATAGTTGCGGAGCTATGATGATGAGTTTTTGAAAGCATAGATGGTTGCGTCTTTGGAAATAAAAAGACAACATTTCATGATGACTGTGTTGCCTATTTTAAATTTAAATCGAAACATGTCGTGCAACTGTGTCCAGGGATTGGAATTTCCCTCGTCAACGTCCTCCAATTGACCACTTTCCATGTCGGTGTCGGTCATTTAATTAGCTACGTCTGTGCCCAGATTTCAAGGGGGCGGGAGGGAACACCCAAACCCAAATCAAATCACGAAATGAAAAAACTCAATTTTTTTTGACAAACGACTGAAGACAAAATTGTTACGAAAGAGTAGATGAAATGTAACGGAGTAAAGAGTACGATTTATTTTAAAAAAAATACTTGAGTAAGAGTAAAGAGTACAGCCCCCAGAAAGTAACTAGAAAAGTACTTGTTCCTCTGAAACTACTCTTTTACTCATTTGCGTTACTTGTAACGCGTTACTACCCACCCCTGTGCAAATCTAACGCACTTGCAAATCTTTATGGCAGTAATTTTCTTTGACCACCTATCAGAAATGAACGAGAACAAGAAGTGAAAGGAGTTGTATCTGTACATCCCGAGTTGTCCTTGTATTTGGTGATTTGTCTGCATAAATAAGGTGTCATGTATGTGCAAATATTTTTTGAGTACTTGTGTTACGGCCCCTTTCCCTTGGTGGCACCCTTATGGCAACTTTCCCTACATAGCGCTTTGGTGCTGTTAGTGCTGTTTCCTCTTGTGTCTACCTCCCTCTATATCCCTCTCAGGTGTGCTGCGTCGGTGCTGATGAGCTGGGTGTGGGTCATCAACCCTTCCTGCATAAAAGGACTATTTCCTTTGGGTGTGGAGGAGAGGACTGTTATGCTGTCTGTGTGCACTTAATGTTGTTACAACCTATTAGTTTTGTACTGTCTTTGGAGAACGGCTAGGTAAGACACCCTAGGGTTTACATGCTCCCGCAGATAACCAGTTGTTATACACACTAGGTAAGAAGCGAGTGGTTGTTCCTTTGTTTATTGTAGCAGCCAGGTTAGTTCTACAGGGTTTAGCTTGTGATAGGCAGGATATAGGTGTAGGGAAGACTGGGCCCTTATCATTTTGTTACTTTGACAGCACTCGCCCAGGCCGTTCTCCTTACCCTGAATGGTAATCCTCTCTTTGTTGTTTTTTTCTCCCTGTTGTCCTTTGTCTGCGTGTTACTGTAATAAACCCCACGGATGTTGCTTTTATCTCATGGTCTGAATTGTTGTATACTTGGGTGTTTGGTTGTTGTTATTATTGTTGGTGCTTGCTCCACAACACATTTTCCTGCCCCAGTGTGTCTAGGTGCGGGCAGTTGCGTGTCTCCTTAACGAGCCATAGAAGGGAGGGACGTAACAACTTCCAAAAGAAGTGTGTACAGACGCAAATTGTAAATTATTGCACGTCTATATTAACGCATTCACAGATCTTGAAATACAACTACGAAATGCAAAACCGTCGTGAGGATTATGATTTACAGGTGTGCACATCGCTTTATTTACCCACAAGACATTTGGCAGTAATTTGAGCCCATAAGACGGCATTTCAATCTGACCAAGTAGTCCCAATATCTCTAACACAGAATGCCTGTTCCTCACAATAATTGTTCAGACATGTCTCATTACTAAGAGGTAACACAGTGTAAGTTAAGTATTGATTTGCTTATTAAATTTGATTAGAATCTGTGACCAGCATTTAATGTTTTATCAATTGCAATTAGTTTAAATAGCTCTTGGCCAGAATGTCAGATTCTTATAAGGCCAAGTTCTCTTGGTTGGGTGGGGATCCCTGCAGTGTCCTGAAAGGTTCTACATTTTCTATGAGTCTTGATGGAGCTACAGACCATAACTGAATCAAAATAATTTGGAATGCACCTATACCAGATTTTCATTGTCGATACCAATTCTGAGTACTGAACTTTGAGGACCGATCCAGTACTACCATTTTTATTTTGTTGACGTACTACGATTGCCATAAATCATCTACATGACTGAGTTGTGTCATACGTTTTATTAACAACTTTGCCAATACTTACGATTCTTGAATTTACACCATTTTAACATCCATCTTATGAAAATGTTAAAATACACTCCAAGGTAGAGTAAGGCATTTCTGGTGATTGCCTATCTGGCTAATTGGTTGAAAATAAAACAAAGGCTATACAACACCAAACAGGGATGGTTGCTATTTAGCTATGAATCTGAATGGATTTTGAGATAAATCGCACAGTTAATATTTTCAATTAGCCTGGCGTTAACTACCTGGCGTCAGCCAACTTAGCTATGCTTCTCTACTGTCACCCCTTGAAACACTTGCTTGGTAAAATATGAAAGTAATAATTTTAATAGTGGCTGTTTCAAGGGTAAGGTAATTCCAGACTGCAGACATAATTGTGGTTGTTATTGAGTTCACCAGTCATAGTTTGCGGTCTGCCCATCAACAACTTACGACGTATGCACATTGTTTGCGATCTGTTTCGTGGTATCGGTTCATTATTTAGATTTGCTCTCGCCAATACAATCCTGTATTTTTGGCCACTATCAGACAAATGTCTGATGCCAGCATCGAATCGTGCATCCCTAAAAATAATGTTATGTGCACATGTTAAAGAATAACTGCATGAAAAATGTATATTAATGCATACTATATTCCATTGTCTAAGTGTTTGTTTGATAATCTATTCAGTTTTAGTTAAGCATTTCAGGATGTTTGCCCTAAATCTATTACTATTCCAGTAAGCCAATATTCACCTGATTTTAGTTTTAACTACCTTAAAAATTCTTTTAAAAATGTAAAAATTATTTTCTCTAGCAGGGATTAAAATTAGTTTAAAAAAAAATCCAGGTTAGCAGGTTTACTATAGCAAAGATCTACACCTCAAGTCCTATTGTTCACTCTACAATACTTTCAAATAAAAACAACTATGAGAGCATTGGTTAAGAAAAATCAACAGTAGATTAAGCTTTGAATAGCTTTATTGCATATTAATACCACAGCTTAAGTTAGGCATTGCTAAAGACAAACAAAAATGGCCATTGACCCAACGTTAGGTCATGAAACAATGAGAAATCCAACCACAATTTCAATACAATTATCCCTTCGCTCAAAGCCACTTTTTATTTCGTTGTAACAAGCGTTCATAACAATAGAAAGATGAGCCTTGTTCTTTTGTATTGTTCTTCAGTAACCTTGATGTAGTGCTTGTTTGGTTTGTTTTTCTAAATTGCAGGCAAAACCTACAACTGCCTCTCCCAAGTATCACCACGACACTGTATCTGGAGAGAGAAACCTCTGTGGCCTCTTTAGGAAGTGATGGAGACCATGTTGTTGGGACTTAGAATCTCGATCCAATAGCCATCAGGGTCCTGTACAAATGCCAGCCCCTTCATTTTACCTAAGGGAGAGTGAGAGAGAGAGAGAGAGAGAACTGTCTTACTTTAACAAGGCATCCTTATCATAAAACCTTCAAACAATTATCACAACCTTCACACAATCATAATTTCCTGGTGACTAAAGCAACAAATTAACAATTTTAGCTTTTAAAGTAGCTTTAATGATTTACGTAGATTTAATGATTAAAGTGCAAAATCAGATAACCTGTGCTAGCATAGCACAACTGATACTTTTAAAAATGTCAGTGGGATTTTATTAATACCAATTTGGAAAGTGTATTTTTAGTATGTTACCAATATTATGGACAATTATGTATGGACTCCTTCAAGGAGTGAAGGGGAGTAAATTATTTGCAAGCTCAAAAAACAACATTAGCACACATTACATGAACTAGAAGCACAACAGCTAGTCATATTAGATTATTCAGTTGCAAGACTATGTTGCTTCGAATTTGAATAAGTTAAACTTTTGGCCTGCCCAGTTACGAGCCTACACCACGCTCACATCAACTAATAGTCCTTTCTTCCATACACCATATTTCCCTTCATTGGAGGACAACACCTTAATGTGGCATTGTGATCGTTCATGTCAAAGAAAAATACATGCCAATTTGAGATAAGGAAACGGGTAGCCTCTAGTTATGGCATATCTGCAACAATCACATTTTTGTTTCTATTCCTAACATGGCTCTGAAGTGACAATCTCACTAACCAAACCTGCCTCACCTCATTTAAACTTCAATTTCCTATAACCATGTGACCAAAACACCTCAGTTTGTATTTTCAACTGACTGTTTCAAAAAAATGTCTGCTATTTCCTCATAGAACATGAGCAGACCAATCAGCAGCCTAGAGAAAGATGAGCTCACCAAACAACCTGCTTACACCAAGTAAACAACTCCCACAGTGACACTTAAATGGTGACTAAAATAAAAAATAAGTCCATTGTGAAAAACCAGCATCTTAAGTAGAACAACAATCCACAAAGTCTTAGGTAATGTGCATTGGGCATAAATAGTTAAGTGAAACCAAGCATGTTTTTTTACACACACATGCTCAATCTTGCTTGGAAGTAGACAAGTACTACTGTAGGGCAATTCATACCATCGTCAGGCTTCTTGACAAAGGTGACTCCTTGTTCTTCAAACAGCTTGCAAGCAGCATAGACATCAGGCACCGCAATTCCAATGTGCCCTATAAGAGAAAACACTGATGACTAAGTTATGCATTTTTGCAGTTATACAACAACTTATAGAAATACCCACCTGCTTAGATCTTTTCCAAGTCCTGGGCAAAATACTTTTCCCTTTGAGGTGATTGCTAATCCAAAACATGTAATGACAGGATGTTTGACACTGAACTCTGAAGGTGTAATGCTTGTATGTCTTTCAACTTGCCCAATAAGACAGAAGTGGTTCATAGACGCTAATGACAAGTCTTACAATGTATTATAGCTGCATGTAAAGTGGAATCAGAAAGGTACTTTGGGATTAAATCCAGACTTACCAAAGCCACGAGGGTCTGAGTTTCCATTGTGATAAGATTGGCTATCATCATTCTCTGAGCCCCAGTTACTAGGAGGAGGCACAGCAAAAATAATTCAATACTTTACTCATCCCCTCAGCGACAATTTCAAGAATGTACACACTATTTACACAATTAATACATTGAATGCATACACTATTTATCTATAGTTCTTTTCACATTGATGGATGTTTTACAGGGGGGATGAGAGGGGGCAGAAAAATGTGAAACTAGGAATATTTACTTAGCCATGATGAGGGCCAGATTAAAACTGTATCCAGGACACAAGGGTTAACATGCCTACTCTTACAATAAGTGCCATGGGATCTTGTCCTTGATCTTGGATGTGACCACAGAGTCAGACTCAGGACACCCATTTAATGTCCCATACAACAGTAGAAACCCTAAGCAGTGCCATGTCAATTCCACTGCCTTTCAGGCATTGGATTGTGCAGTGTGTTGGCAGAACCTTCTCTAGGCCAGGGCCAGTATTCACAAAGCATCTTAGACAAGGGTAAGACCTCAATTTCATACTGCTCACTTCCTCTCCTTGTCTCCTCAACACCCACTAAATGACAATACCAGAGGTTTTGAGAAGACCAAGAGAGAGCACGCAAGAAGAATGAAAATGAGAAGCGCCCAAGGAGTGGGCAATGGTATATTATGTACTATAATCAAAACAGGAAAGCACGGGCAGAGTCTAAGAGTCTAGTGGTGTCATTTCCTGGTCTCTATGCACATAGTTGTGGCCAGAGAAATTGGCACCCTTTCACTTGATTCAAATAATGCATCATTTTATCTACAAATCTGTTGAAATTCAAAAATATTTCTCTGATTTTCACTTGAACAAAACCCGAACATCTGAATAATTTACAAAATCTTAGCATATTACATAAAGAAATTCTAAAATGGCACTGGACAGTATTATTGGCACTTTCTAGAAGTAATAAGAATTTTGATTTCAAGCAGGTAATTCTGCTTCACTTTGGAACTGAACTTACTTGTGGTGAGTAGCAGATTGCAGCACTATGAAAAAAATCACTACTTCAACCACTTTGAATAGAGAAATTGACTCATTGTCCTATTTTGTGTCATGTTTGAGAATGAGAATGAAGTAAAGAAAGAAAACAAGAGAGTTGTCTGAGAAGGTCAGACAAGACTGTAGCCAAGCTGGGACAATCTCAAACCTACAAGTCCATCTCCAGAGACCTTGACGTTTCTGTCTCCACTAGGGCTGCACGATATGGATAAAATACTGAATCACAATTTTTTTTGACAAATAAATGTGACTACTCCTTTGAAATGTTGCTTTCAACTGCACCACCTTGGTACATGGTTGCTAAGTTCAACAAACAATCTATTATGGTGCTTTAGCAACCGAGTGGAATCGGCTGAGTGTGTTAGGATAACTCCAAACCAGATCTTACAATAAATAATGGAGATATATCCAGTTGGAGAGAGATAGTTCAGCAAATAAAATCTCTAGGGCATCCAGGTTATAAAATGGTCATCTCAACATCTGGAACATATCTTGACATCACTGTCCCCCCGCAATAAATATTGCAATTACATATATTATATTGCAGGTCTCCAACTGTAGTTATAGAGAGCTAATTGACATACAGAATTTTGTATCAGCACACCACCAACACTGCTTTTTCAAATAATCAATGCATTATTTTCTCACATATCATCTGTGGCTAATTGAATGCTACTAGAATGAAAGCATGCCAACACTGTACCTATTCGGCAGCAGACCTAGATTTGTATTGAGTCAATAACTATGGGGTTAAAGTGCAGACTGTCACCTTCAATTTGAGAGTAGTTTCATCCATATTGTGTTAGCCACTTTACACAGTCCCATTACTTCAGGATTACAAAAGCCTTTGTACTGTCAGCTACATAGCTGTGTCTTATTAAGCAGGGCTGTAATTACATGTTGTCTAAATGGTTCATCCAAAATGGATAACAATACGCTCACATTAAAGCTGACAGTCTGCACATCAACTGCATAATCATTACATGCTTTCAAATACAAAATGCTGGAACATAGAGTCAAAAAATAATAATAACCACTGCCAGAATATTTTTGGAGTTCACTGTACATTCCTGGGTTACTAAATGCTTTTTTTAGTCCAGGAGTAGGCTCAATTTAAGACTAGACAAACAGAACTTAATGCCTACTGGGTGAGCTCGATGGTTGCTCGTCGGGAGAAAGTCCAGGCCGTTCTCTCTTTCACATCACCAGGGATCTCCTTCTTATCCTCATAACCCAGAAAGTAAAGGGAGAAGTGCATTGAAGGGAAGTCAAACTTCTGCAGTAACCTGGTGAAAGGAGAACAGACAAAAAAAATTTGATTTGGTGGAACCATGTGCTGGTTCCCAACATATTTGTCATAGCAGTCATGAAAGATAATCGTGTCATGTTATATGACTGCATAAGTAAAGAGAATTACATAGATAATTGAAAAATGAAACGCAGATCAAAAATAGTTTGGCAGACTTCTGTGTTGATGTGTCAGGAATATTGATGTTGGTAAATGCTGCTGCAACAACAGAGGTATATATAGCTTTTCTTGCGATCAAATGACTAGGCAGTGATAATAAAAAAAATGGGTGGAATTTGATTACTTGGCACTTACGTCATTCCCATGATCCGGGTGTAAAAGTCCAGGGATTTCACCGGATCCTTCACCCTTAGCATGGTTTGCTGCATCATGAAATCCTGGACCACATAATAATCAAATTTTAAACAAAGGCTAAATAATAAGCTAACTATTCATACAGGTACTATAAGGATGATGTACTGTGCTACCCTGGTACTGGATGATTCCAAAAAAGCACTGAAAAGGAACTCCTAGCCTGGTCCCTAAAAAAGTGCTGAAACGGAACTCCTAGCCTGGTCTACTTCTGTGTCCCTGCTGTAGCCAAATTTTGTATTATTATATTCTTTGTTATTTGTATCACGGTCGGTGTATATACAGTGTTGCTTGAAAGTATGTGAACCCCTTGTGGAATTATAGGTTTTTTGTGTCCACCATGAAATCTTAATTTAATCAGCACCAGTCTTTATCTGACATGGTTAACAGGTTTATAATTACCAATTCCATATATTGGTTTAAAGGAAATCATGCAGGTAGTAGAACAAATTAAAAAGAAATTTAGGAAATAGTCTGGGCGGGACTCTGATAGAGACAAGACACTTGGTCAGTTTGGTGTTACTCGTACAGGCGAATGCACAACACACCATGCCGAGTTGAAAGGAGGTCTCTGGAAATCAGGAAGAAGGTAGTGAGACAACATCAGCCTGGGGGAGGCAAAACAACAATCTGAATTTTTTTTTCACTCCATCATTCCACTGTGAGGCAAATCATTTACTAATGAAGAGCATGTAACATGATAGAAACTCAGTCTAGAAGTGGACATCCTTCCAAAACATCCCAAACAGCCACAAGAAAAATATTAAATCAGGTAAATGTCAAACCAAACATAAAATCTGGAGATTTGCAGACCTCACTTGCTGCATCCCAGATTATTGTGCATGTTTCAACTATAAGAACACTTAGTTGAAATGGCATTCATGGGAGGGTTGCTAGGAAGAAGACTGCTGTCCAAAACATAAAATAAAATAACTTGGCTATAGACCACCCGGATCGACCTGATGCTTTCTGGAAGTCCATTGTCTGGTCAGATTAGTCCAAAATCAATCAATGGAACCATGGATTCTGAGGTATAGCAGGAGATTCTCGTAAAGAACGTTAGGAAATCAGTCGAGGAGCTAAAGCTGGGCTGAAAATGTGTCGTTCAACAAGACAACAACCCAAAGCGTTTGAGCAAATCTACCAAAGAATGTCTCATCAGATGATTTCTGTTTCAGATTGGCCAAGTCAAAGTCCAGACCGTGCTCCAATCGACATGCTGTGGCAGGACGTGAAGTAGGCAGTACATGCCAGGCATCCCTCAAACCTCACTCAATTGGCTGAATTCTGTAAGGAGGACTGGGCAGAAATCCCTCAAAAAAGATCTCAAAGACTGATTGTTGTCTATATGAGATGTTTAATCAAAGTTATCGCTGCTAACAGAGTTGCTACACAGCTATTGAATGAAGGGTTTCACATATTTTTGCAACCCTGAAATCTGAGTTTTGGTTAAATAAAAAGTGAAAATAGATCATGTTTTTGTTTGCAGCACTCTACAGTATTCCCTGTGTAACTATTTTATCTCTTGCATCTTTTCAATTTACATCTGTCTGAATTTTAGAAAATGGCCTGTAAGTAATCAATTTACTGTCATCTACATCTGCTGTCAACAAAACTTGACCTAACAATGTACATTCTTAGACAGTCTTGTAGGATTTTTCTTTATTCAACATAAAATGTAATGTACAATATCATGAATCTTTAGTTTACTTTAAGAGGTACAGTTCATCAAGCAACCTTGCTTAGCATATTCTCTAACCCTGGCCGAATAATAACACTGAACAGGGGGCTCTTTTGTAATACAATAGACATAACTACACAACAATAACAAATATAATTTGTTGTGCAATTCAATAAATGAAATTGTCTGTCTATTTCTCTGTGAGTCATGTATTGCCCAAGAGTGAGAGAAAAGTGCATTGCCTAATAATCTACCATGTATGCCGGTTTAGTTTAAAGGTGAAATCTGGACTTGCTACATATATTGTTGGACCTATAAATAATAAATATATATATTTATCCAATAATTCTTAAAGAAAACTAGCTGTAAATGTCTCATGAACTTCATTTAACTAATGTTAGAACCAATCAGACCCCAACATAAACATAAGGTAGTTCTTCTAGTGTTTATTAACTAAATAAACACAAACATGGTTCAAACTATCGTTATAATATGATGATCATAGATAGAACACATCTGCTTTATGATGATCAGTCTTTGTATTCAGAGTGGTCAATGAACTTGAGAAAGGTTCCATTTCTGCAGTCTAATGCCTGCGATGCTAGGTGAAATTGGGGTGGGGTTAAAACTATTATGGTCACTCTGAAGTGGTGCTTCGAAGTATAGTGTTTCGTAACCAGTAAGCCAGGCTACTTCAGCGTTACTTAATCTAGCTAGCCCACTTCAACGTAGACTACATTAACAAATTATTAAGACAACAATTTAAAATGTTTACCTGTGCTTGAGCTCAGGTGCAAAAATATGAAACCGCACAATCCTCAGGGCCTAACTTGTTTCAGAACAGACTCATTTCGGTTGACCTCAAAACAGCGGGCTGCTCGCGCGGCTACAAACCTTCGTTATTGGGTTTCCATCTTTGCAAGCTGCTGCAGCGGCCTCGTCTGACAACCCTTGTTCGGTCATTTTGCTGTGATCTCGGGGAATGCCGTGTTATCGTTGGGTGTAGCAGGCACTCGTAGTTGGTAAGGAGAGGATGACTGGAAGATAAATTCCAAAAGACTTCGACTGTGGAGTTTACGTCGTGTTACGTAAGTAATGTAACGTGTTAGGGCCGCGCACCATACTCAATTATAATAAAACGTAGTTTTAATGTGTACATTTTCAAAAAAAATGACAGTTTACAATTAAATAAAGCCATTTCTTAATTCACACTAACCTTTCCAATGTGGCATTAGAAAGTTGACCCTGGGAGTTCGTGTACCCATTGAAACCCACGAGATGGCAGCAGAGTAAAACTAAATACCATTTAACCTACGGTGTGTAGTATATGGAAGTCCATTACTGACGTAACTCAATTGAAAATAGAGTTGACTTCGGCATTCCTTTTTCTAAATAGGTTTTAATTTGTGGTGAAATATATGTTTCATAACCAGTGCAACACTGACGCATTGAAAAACCTCATGGAAATGCTTACATGAAAAATAATTGATTGTGTTTGCTATTTCACTTTGTGATAGCATAAAGTTTCAAAATGAAAATTAAATCTCATTTGATAATTGACTTTTTTATTGTAAAATGATGTTTAAGACAAAACTCTAACCCTTCATTTTGCTACTGCATTTCCTCCATCAGTAAAAGCAATCGTTGCCCTGTTTTAACATTAGTCATATCATGCGTTCGTTATTATGCAATTTTTAATTTCTCCCACACACGCAAAGTATATTTTTGTGTTCGAAAATTCATATTTTCACTATTCACAAATTGTCTTCTGGACCAGTGTGGTCTTGCAGTCTTACCCTCTCCTTCCTATGCACATATATTGCTGCGGTGTAGGTTCAAATCTGAACTACCTGCTCCCTCAGCAAAAACTCTCTTCTTTCTGTCACCACTTTCCTGCCCAATAAAGCATAAAATGCCATAAGAAATATAACTTTAACAAATTGCCAATTAGTAGTGCAGTACCAGTCAAACGTTTGGACACAACTACACATTCAAGGGTATTGCTTTATTTTTACTATTTTCCACTTTGTAGAATAATAGTGAAGACATTAAAACTATGAAATAACACATCTGCAATCATGTAGTAAAAAGTGTTAAAGAAATCAAAATAAATGTATATTTTAGATTGTTCAAGGTAGCCACCTTTTGCCTTGATGACAGCTTTGCACACTTGGCATTTTCTCAACCAACTGCAAAATTATTCCACATGTCAAGTGGAACAGTCTCAAAAATCATGACACCATATGATGACGGCAAAGAGGAACAGTGGTCGAAGCTGACCGATGGATAGACGGACAAGATACAGGATAGTTGTTCAATGCCCCAAAAGCACAGCCTCGAAAATTGCCACAGAAATGAATCAGCTACTCTGTGGCCCAGTCTACATAAACCTGATGTTATGGGGTTCATAATGCTGGAACTTATGTCAGGGCTGCCCTTAGGAAATTGCTTGTATCCAAGAACAAGGCCAACACCCTGAACAATGCAGAAAAGTTATATGGTCTGATTAATCATCTTTCACCCTGTTTCCTACATTTGGATGTTTTTGTTTGAAGAAAGACGAAGGAAGCCTTCAGTCCACAATGTCTGCTGCTGGCTGTTAATTCCTCCTATATAACTATTTTTTGTGTTCTATAATGAAATGCATATTTTAAGCCTATGGGCAAACGTGAATGAATCAAACTGTAACTAGGGCCTAAACATTTTCGTATTGACCAGGACATTTGTGTGATTGTGTGTTTGAGATAAATAACTTAAGTAAATAGCACAAGAAAATGTTCAACTTGTGCATAAAAACACAGTATTTCTGTACTTTCTGCCTTTTTGATATACGTTGTGTCCAGTAGCAATCTCTAATATTCATTGAATCTCCACAAACCTTTTTGCTGGACCGCAAAAGCGGAGCCGGCCAAGAAGAGTAAATGTCTCTTATTGAGTGAGTGAGTGGCTGACTGACTGACTAACCCTTGTAAAATAACATAGAGGTTAGAGAAGCGGACCTGCAACCAATAGATCCTGCGTTCAAATCTTGTCACAGTCTAAACAAATTATACATTAGGATTTCTTCCGGATAGACAAAAACTTCGCTGGCTACAACCTTCAGCAGCTTCTTTATAGTAAGCCTAAAAAAAAAAACTGTTTATGGTTATATTGCGACTATTTCTGGTGGATTTTCGAAGTATGCATCTGTGCATTCTTTTTGGGTCAGGATAGACAAAAACTTTGCTGGCTACAACGTTCAGTAGCATTATAGTAAGCATGAAATAAAACTGTTTATGGATATATTGAGACTATTTTTGGTGGACTTTTGAAGTACGCATCCGTGCATGCTTTTTGGGGTAATATTTGCTAGATCACAACCCATTGGCCAGTAAAAGAGTAGGAGTTTCCTCGATTCTCTCGTCTTTTCACTTGACGAAAAAGTCAGTTATCTTCACCTATCAATGTCAGGCAATGCTGGCTGAACTAGGCTTGCCTGGTTCCTTTTCTGGTTTAATATTACTTTCATACCAAAATCTATCAAATGCAAGGGGGCCTTATTTCAAATTCTAAGAAATATTTTTACATTCCACTAAGGACCACCCTAACATAAACACATAAGACACAAATGAAAACAGGTGTGAATGATTATCAACCAAAACTGAGTTCAGGTACACATACCTATGAATGTAGGGTCCAGACAGATGACAAAACAAGGACTGGAATTCAGGGGTGTTACATTAGGGCTATTTGATAAGGAAATGTACATTGAGCTATTTTCTGTAAGGCTTACAAAGTAGCAGATTTTACCTATTATTTCAATTATTCATGAACAAAACTGCCTTAGGTTACATTGTGAGAGTGACTGTGTATTGCCTTTTAAATTTGTACATCTAGAGTCATGGTTTGTTTTTTAATCCATTTTAGAAAAGAAGGATGACATCAGAGGGACAAGGAGGAATGAGATGAAGATGGAAACGGCAATGAAAAGAGGTGTACAAGAGAAAAAGAAAGAAGAGTGAGACAGGAAGTGATATCTATTGGATTTTGGATGGATCTAATGGACTTTGTAGAACTTCATAAACCATTTGTACTTCAAAAACACTACTTTTTCAGGAATTACTCATTAATCCATGCACATAACACCTGTGTTGCATTGATTAAGGTGTATATAAAGGGGTTTCAGTACTGTAGAAAACTAATAAATATTACACCTTAATTTACAAATCAAGAATACGTCACGGTAAAGGATAACTATTGGATTTTAGCGCACTTTAAGGGATTTTACCCCTTATTTTTACCTTATTTTATGCATGTAATCCATTAAAAACTATTAATTTACACATTAATTGCAATTAATACCCCTTAATTAACCTCTTGAAAATCCATTAAACACCACCTTAATTATATCAATATTAATGGGTGAATTAAGTACATTTTAAGGTGAAAATTAAGGGATTTTGTTTAATAGTGAATTTCAACACTGTTTCCATTTTACTTTCTGCATAGCTGAAAAAAGTAAATATTCTTGATCAGGGTAGGGTGAGGAACAATGCACACTCTTTATTATTTCAAAATCTGAAGTTTCAAAATTTGACAGAAGTTAATTTCAGTAGCTCCTACAATAGATATGCCATGATTATTTAAAGTATATATTATTGTTTGTGGGAGTGTGAGGAACAATGAACACCCTTTATTTTTTCAAATGATCATTGACACCTCAAAGAAAGCCATGGCACATCTACGACAGCAGATGGCATGTGAGATTATGGATGCCTCTGGTATGTAGAAAAGCTTGGTATTGATATAGGTCTTGCCTGTATGAAGAATTCAACATTTTCATTTGAGTACAGTAAACAGTAATGAAATGCATCAAAATCTGGTGTGTTTCAGTGGTGCAATGGTACTTTCTCGTAGTACAACTGTATCATTGTGGCCAGATGTTCTAGTCTGGCCACAATGATAACAACAATGCCCAGTGGTTCAGCATAAGGCAACGCAAATTGACAGGGTAGCTTTGTCGCGTTGCGCTCTAGCGACTTATTGTGTTAAGTCAAGGACCTAAAAAAATAATACTTTTTATAACAGATCTGCTTAGAGGAAATGTCTTCACATTCTTCCATTGAGCTGTTGTGATGAGGCAAGCCCATAATTGTAAACTGGACATGACAAAATTAGGAGGTGATAAAATTGAGGTAAAAATCACACCCAAAAATTGTGTTTGGTGTAATTATGACATTTATTTAGGATTAATAAATTCAAGTGAAATTTTGGAATATATAACATTTCTTTCAGTGTTCAAAACAGAAGAAAACTGCTCATGTGTGCAGTCCAAACACCTCCTGCTGACAATGCGATTACAAACTGGGTTAGTGATGTTTCTAACAAAACTTTATTTCTATAGGTTTACATGAGTGACTATGTGTTTTCATTACAGACATTAATATCTCTCAGCAGTAGTTAGAAATAGACTGTGCTACTGTCAGCCTTAGAGCGTATTATGTTATTGATTTTGCAGATTGCATGTACTGATTGCCAACCATGGTACAACAATACGTGCATCAACATGACAATCTAAAAATTCAACAGTGCTAAGAAGGCATTATGGAAGTGTTGTCTCTGCTGTTAATATCATTTTTCTTATACAGACAATGTTTATTTTGCAATAAGCCCGAAGTACAGTTTCCAACTCTACCAGCCCCAATTGTTTTTTACAATACTCAAACTACTGGGTTGGTGCAGCATGTCTTTCTCCCATTATAATGTTTCATTTCACATATTGAAAATTCCAAAGTTTTGTCAAAATGTACACATGAATTTTTCTAATAAAATATCTATTGTAGGAGCTATTGAAATGACGAAGTTCCGTCAAAATTTGAAACTTCAGTTTTTAAAAAAATAAAGGGTGTGCATTGTTCATCACCCTCCCCTGATCAAGTATATATAATTTTAATAAACATGGCACACCTATTGTTGGAGCTATTGAAATGACAAAGTTCCTTCAAATTTTGAAACTTCAGATTTTGAAAAAATAAAGGGTGTGCATTGTTCCTCAACCTCCCCCAATCAAGAATATACCATTTGTACAGTCAGGGCATACCTATTGTTGGAGCTATTGAAATAAAGATGTTCTGCCATATTTTGAAACTTCAGATTTTGAAAACATAAAGGGTGTGCATTGTTCCCCACCCTCCCCTGATCAAGAACATATACTTTTCATTGTCACTGTATACTTTTTGTAAGAGCTATTGAAACTTGAAGTTAGAAGAAAGCTGCATTTCCATACAATTTCAACACCCCCACCACCAGCACCAGACTTAAAACTAATGTTTCTTATTAAATTTACTTCCACCACAAATAGCATCTAAGAACTGAATGGCTTTTATTAGCCAGTAATAGGCCTACTAGTAATATCTACTTACTACTTGGAATAGACATAAGAATTGAGCCATTGCTAGCGAGACTGAAGATGAACTTTACACTGCCAAAGCTATTTCATTTCATGGCACAACAACGTTTGTTTTTCTTTCATTCGTGAATGACATGATACAATAACTATCAATATAGGTGAAGATAACTGACTAGTTTATCAAGTGAAAAGACAAGAGAATCGTGGAAACCCCTCCTCTTTTACTGTGCAAGGGGTTGTGATCTATATGCATACTTCGAAAATCCTCCAGAAATAGAATCGCAATATAACCGTAAACAGTTTACTTTAGGCTGACTATAGCTACTCAAGGTAGTAGCCAGCAAAGTTTTTGCCTATCCTGAACACATCCTAATGCATAATTTGTTTCATCTGCAGTGTGGCTCAAACACCAGTCGCCTGCATGGCAGTCCACACCTCTAACCACTACACTATTTAACAAGGAGTAATCAGTCAGTCAGTCACTCACTCAGTAAGAGACATTCGCTTACGCGGACCGGTAAAAATGCAGAAAAGCTAATCCATGCTTTTGTCACTTCAAGATTAGACTATTGCAATGCTCTTCTCTCTGGGTTAGGACAATAAACAAACTTCAATTAATGCTAAACACAGCTGCTAGTCTTAACTAGAATTAAATAATTTGATCATATTATTCCAGTGTTAGCCTCTTTACACTGGATACCGGTGAAGGCTAGGGTTGATTTTTAAGTTTTATTTTTAACCTAAAAGTGTTACATGGACATGCTCCCACTTACATCTCTGATTTGGTGAAGCCAAACATACTGACACATAGGCTAAGATCACAAGATGGGCCTCCTTATTATACCTAGAATGTCTGAACAAACAGCTGGAGGCAGTACTTCTTCTCACAGAGCTTCACTATTGTGGAATGATCTGCTGTTTAAAGACACAATCATTCTCAACATTTTAGTGTCCACTAAAGACTCATCTCTTCATCAAGTTCTATGTTTAACTGTAGTCTGCCCTAAGTGTATTTCTGTAAAAGCATTTTGTGACAACAGCCGATGTAAAAAGGGCTTTATAAAATAAATTCTGATTTGTGGACCTGGCCTCCAATTTGGTTCTCTATGCAATTGAGCATCTTTGAGATGCGCTGGACCTACAAGTCCTCTACCTTGCAACTTACAGGACTTGAAGGTTCTGCTGCTAATGTCTTGGTGTCAGATACCAGAGGACACCTTCAGGGGTCTTGTAGAGTCCATGCCTCGAAGGGTCGGTGCTGTTTTGGCGGCACATGGGAGACAAACAGCATATTAGACAGGTGGTCATAATGTTTTGGCTCATCAGTGTATGATCCCTTTTTGATTTTCATTTTAGACAATATGCAGCCACAACCATTAAACAACCATCAGGAATATTTATTTTAGGAAATTAATTGTTGATGGATAACCAAACATGAACCAACAAACTAACTAAACAGCCACTGAATAACAAACGTTCTCTGCAAAGTACTATGGAAGTTGTAGAAATCACATAATTCCTGCATGTTATTTTCTGGTTTGACAAAAGGATATTTTCTTACAGAGTTGGTCATTGATTTGAAAAATTCCAACACATTTGTATTACTAGGGCTCAAATCTAGTTATTGGGGAGTACTGGAGACAAGCATTGGAATTGTCCTTTCACCACTACTTTCAAAATTGTGACAAAAAAGTGTCGACAAATTACCTTTAGGGGCCCATTCACAGGCTCAACATAATCCAATTGAAAACAGCTGGCATGACAACAACAATGTTATATTGAACATTAAAATATTGCAAAATCTAGGTAGGAAAATCTGATTAGAGCCTGACTGATTTATTAGTTGGCCAATATAATCAGCCAATATCTGCTTTTATGCCACTGATAAAGCGATAATATTTGCATAGCATGAACAAATGCATCTGTTCATTTATAGTAGTTATTTTGCATTTTTTGATGGTTGCCTTAAGGTTTGGGCATGCGTCGTCATTTTGACTGCATGCTTCCTAATCACAACGGTGCACGCATGTAGTATGATCACATTCAGTTGCGAATGTGGCCATTTCGCCCTTCTTTTCAAGGGTTTGTGTCCTCAACATTTTGTCTTGAGGCAACCCATAATGTAGTAACCAAGGTCTGAGCCTTTTTATCATGAATGGTCAATTTCCACAGTGGAGGCAATGATGTGAGTTTCTTCCCTTTTGGTAAAGCCATATAAGGCTATTACCAACTCATCGCCCTCTACTGTCCACTAGAAATAATGCTGTTTTTCCTCCACTTATTTATTTTAGGAGATTGAGCGCAGTGAGGGAGTATGAATGCGAACACATTCGTTTTTACATTTTAAAAGTCTACAGCATCAACAGAAAAAAAACATGCACTTTGCAGAATAAACCCTCTTATCGGAGAACCAAGACCTTTTCATTTCTCAGCCTGCCTGTAAAAAATATTTCTGTATGGAATTATCTGTTGAACTTTGTCATTTGAGCCATTATTTTGAAAAATTATACAATTGTATTATTTGTGGGTGGTTATGGTAAAGGTCAAATGAGTATGCTAAATTCTTCTTCATGACCCTAAAAAAATGAATCAATGGAATTTCAGGAATCTCTTTTATTTCTACAATTGCATTAGGTGGAGGAACTCCGTACAGTACAGATATGTCGTAGAACATCAAGGTATTTAGTATTCCTTTGAGTTTGTACTCAGGACAAACATGGTTAGTGGCTACAGATTCCAGGAATCAACCCTACCCATCCACCTATAGTAAACCCCCACTAATTATGCTAAAGAGAGGTCAATATCAGTTCAGTTTGTGGGGAGATAACTGATACATCTTCCCAGAAAACCAGATCATCTTTCTACCTGTAAAAGGTCCTGAGATTAAGTTAAGGTGGGCGGCAGTAAGGGAAAAAATATAAAGCTTGTGTCACCAAGCATAAAAAGAAAAGGTTATCTTTGAATAAAATAGCTGACTATAAAGAGTGGCTTGCAACTCTTGAAGGTAGGGCCACTGCTGCAACAAGGATTAGGGCTTAAAGAAAGTGAACACACTAAAGTGTGTGGACTGAGTGCATTAGAGTCTAAAGTCAACTCTTCTTGTCTCAGAAAAGCACAGGATTGGTTCAAACATAAATCGTAGACACACAGCGAATTTCTTTGTTTTCACCTATCCAGCTCTTTCACATTTTTAGACCAAAGAGAAGTGACAATGCAAGGGAGCCATTTTAAACTATAGAAATACACCCTTCCTTTGATTATTTAATAGCTGCGGCCAAACAGGGTGTAGTACTGAGCAGCCTCCTTGCCACTGACACACATCTGGCCTTGCTGCAGTGTCTTAAGGGGCTTGAAGGGGATACACAGGCTCTTGGCTCCCATGGAGGGGGCACCAGGCTCCAGATCTTGGTCCCTGGAAAAGTAGAGGTGTCAATAATGAGATGGAGGTGTTCCATTAGATAAGACATAGAGCAAACTGATCATGTATTCTGATGTGACCAGAAATCATTCAATGACCTGTCATAAATCCATGACTGATTGTGTGCAACTTACTTGGCAGTGGTCTTCTTGATCCAGTCCTCACACTCGATTCCTCCACAGAAGGGAATCTGGACAATCTTTGGTCATTAAAACAGGATGGAAAAAACAGTCAGTTCATGTTATTTGAGCCAACCAGATATGGCAAGCATTCATCGAATAAAGCGTGTGCTGCATTTATAGCTTGATGGCTTCTGCTCAACTGTATCCTATCTGTATCCTATCTGGCAAGCCTCTCCGCGGCTCTCTCTACTGGTGTCCTCAGTTCTACAACTCTATACTGTACATTAAATCATTTGGCTCAGTCATATCCCCACATGGTCTCCTATCATTGCTGTGCAAGTGACAACGTTTTGTTCTTTCCTCCACATGACACCCAGGAGCTGACAGGCATTTGGCATATATGGCTGAAAACTCTGCATGGATGATTGCCCACTAGCTTAAGGTCAACCTTCAGAAGACGGTGACGTTCCTCCTCCAGGGGAAGGCGTTCCACACACAGGTACCAGCAACGTAATAACACCTACACATTACTCTGCTTCTCTGCTAACGGCACCGACTTCGATGTAAGCTTGCATGCACTATAGGCCATGAACTTTGCCACCTCTTCCACCACTTCTGAAACCCTACCCATCTTAAAATGTCTGCACTTAATTACTCTAGATAAGAGTAATCTCTTAAATTATTACAATTTAAACTAAGATTGTGAAAAAATAAATCTAAGGTAACACACCCTGCCCAAGTCCAGGTCTTTCTGGAACTGTTCCATGCTGTCTGCTACCACCATGTGTTTGTTCAAGTCATCTGAAGCCCTGCCAAGCAGAGAAAGAAGAGAGATTAGTCTGGGATGTTCCATGTCTCCTTATATTAAGCGTCTTTGGGTCCTTGAAAAGCACTATATAAATAAAATGCATTATTATTTATTATTATGTCTCCTGAGTTGACTGTGATTATGTGCGCGATTCAGGTCTACAGTATGTGTAGATATGGGGACCCAAAGCCCCCAGAAAAACTCTCAAACCAGAGAAATTGGTCCTCACAGAGGCAGATCCCCAAAAATGTGATTTCCAGATTAAGTATTAGGTTTGGGGTAAAACTTACAATTCGGCATAGTGTTGGAATTGGGGTTTGTTTCATGTTTAGGCATTACTGGTCAGCGTTAGGGCTATGTTAACTTTAGATGTAAAGGTTAGGTTGAGGTTAGGGTTTGGTTAAGTTTACAGTAGGTTTATGGCCAGGAAACATGGATTTTGGGGGTTTCAGGTTCCTACAAGGACAGAAAAATACAAGCTTGTGTGCGTGCATTTTACTATGTTCTAATCCCCATCCAACAGGGTAAAAAAAACATGTTCTATCCCTGAGAAAGATAGTTAACCTTAATTTCCTTCAGGTCTTTGCTGTAAATAGAACATGTTCTTAGCATGCTTACATAATGTGGAAGCAATAAGGAGTAAAATAAAGAAAAACAAATTCATACGCTGTACATACGTCTCCACTATTTTGGTTTTATTTCAGTATACATGTAGTTTTATTTAACAGTTTTATTTCACAAAAGAAATGTGGATTACGGTGTGTAGTTTAGAAATTCTACACCTCACTGTGTTTAGTTTTGTGCATGTAAACTAGGATTTGTTTCTACTAAAGGCACTGTATGTGTATGTTTACACGCACAGGTAAAAATGTGGTATTCATTTGTTGTACTCTACCTCCTAAAGAGATTGGTCTGGATGTCCTCAAGTAGCTGAATGAGCCTTTTCTCTGTGTCGGCCTCGGGCAGGGTGATCTTCTCCCCTGTGTCTCTCCTCACGGCCACACACTGACCCTGCTTCAGGTCCTTAGGACCCACCTCTAGACGTATGGGCACGCCCTGGAAGACAGGTACAGAGGGATGGATGGGGGGTTGGGGTGTAAGAGAGCACATTTTTGGTTATTACATGCAGTACTGTGCAAAAGTCTTAGGCCTGAGAAAGTTATTTATATAGGGGTTACATTTATTTTCCTCTTAAAAATACTATATAACATTACAATACATACAAAAAACATTTAAAGCAAAGTTAAATTCATTTCTTGTGTTTTCTAAAAGGGAATGTGTGGAATGGCTTAAAGAAATACCAAATCAATTTGAAGAAACTGGGGAAGTTAAAGACAGGAAGTGCAGTGGAAGACAAAAAGTTGTTTGCCTCTAATGAACAACACTTAAAGGGAAGAGCAACCTACTTGTGAGTTCCTCGTAAAAATCGGTTATTTCAGTAATTTGATATGTCCAATAATTGCCACTGAAGTGTAAAAGTTATCATGAATGCACATTGATATTTTGATTTGGTTAGGATAAAACAAGTGCACCCATCTACGTAGATAAGTAGAGATACACAAAAAATATATATATTCCGAACTGATAATGGTTTACCTTAAATCAAAACCCATCATTTTTTTCCCTTTGAGATAGATCTGAGATCTAAGATAAGGTATCTGTCTAAGTTTAAAACTCCAAACTTCACACCCAACTGTGTCATCGCTTGAAGTTCAAGCGATTTATGAACTTAGACAAATTTTATTCGGCTTTAAAAAAAAAACAAGTTTTTTGATGCTTTACAGGACTGTTGCATTAAATCAGAACAAATAATTAATTAGAGGGGCATTGACAAGATAACCAAAAGTATAAAAACATGTTCATATCCTGACTCATTCCAGCTGCTGGGCTTCCCAGATTCAGCAACTATAACGTTAATCTTCTAACCCTTGTCCTGATGTTGCAAAATGCCGGTAGGCTACAACAACCATGATTTAACTATTTGAGAAGTGAAATCCAAGTACAAACTGAAAAGTATTGTTTAAACCTAAATACACAACCGTGGAGCACGTCAATTAAATGGCGCACACTGGAGACATTTATTTCAGAACCAATGACAGTGTTTGACATCCCCTGCTGAAAAATGCATTAACTGTTCAACATGATGGAGAAGGCTCCTTTTTAGCTTGTATTGTATATCCAGTAAACAGCACCTAAATAATTACAACCTCTATAACGCTGCCGACTGATCTTCTCTGTCCTGAGACTGGCCAAAGAACCCAACAAGTGAATACAGCCAATGGGAACGGGACAATATAATTGTAGCAGAGTCCCTTTTTGACATGCCTGGCAGTTATTCTGACATCTCTAAAAAATTGCTGAAATTATCTAAGCGCCAGACGACAATGCATTTACATATTGTAACTCTTGAGTTACTGTGTGTGTCAAGGTATCAACCCACAGGGACTCAAGTGACAAAAAGAACCATCACTGGGACAGCGTACAGAGTAATTCTGTGTGCACTGGAATGCCATCCTGAACAAATGCTCTATTGAATAAACAACATTAATTGTTGACCATTTGAAAAAAGACGACAAAGAAATGGAAAACACAATTAAAGAGAAACGCTCAGCTCTGCAAAGAGCTGTCAATGATCGAAAATTCAAGGAATTGATGAAAACCCGTACCCAGTACCCCATTTTTTCAGCACCGACGAGACACCGGGTCTATTGTATAGGACAGTTAATGTTAATGAGTGTCATAGACAACTTTTTGACACTGCCTTTTTACAAGAAGCTTAAGTGACTCCTGCGCAGTTTCACTAAAACTGCGCAGTAGTCACTACTGCGCATTCACTTAAATGCCCATTATTTAAGCATTGGTCAAATCACAAAGAAAGCTTGGCTATTCAATACCCTAAACTTGCCACTTTTTATACTTACTGCTAAAAATATATAAGAATGATACCAAGCCACCTGGACGCCCTACTGTAATGGGCATCGACACAGTAACAGCCCCATTATCAATCTGTAGTAGAGTAAGAGGATGGGTCTGTGCTGACCAGTATGTTCCGGCTCGTTGGCTACATCTGCTGGCCAGGAGAGAGGGTGTCCCAGGAGGGTGAGTCCCAATTACACACACCTGAAGCCACTTAATGGCAGGTGTTTTCACCTGGCCTGGAGCACACCCAGGGTTTTTTTGTTGGAAAGAAGCTACCTGGAGGACAGAGAATTCCAGGGCAACCCCAAGCAAAGAAGGCACTGGACACCAACCACTCCAGGACAAAAGACACTAACCCAGTAATGAAATAATACAATTATTTCATGTTCCAAAATGATTCCTTCATTCAGACAAAAGGTACAGCTATGGGATCTAGTATGGCTCCCAATTATGCTAATTTGCGGGTGTTGGGTTATATGGAAAAACCGTACATTCTCAATCCTCTTAAAATGCCTTCCTTAACTCTTGCGCCGAAATTCGGAGATTTACTATGCAGTCAGACATTAAACAAATCTATTTCCTTGACCTCTTCATTATATGTGATGGTAATGTAACCTCTTCATTATATGTGATGATCATAACTATACCGTACGGTACGGGGTGCTATTCACGGTTCGCACAAGAACCCGAATAAATGAAAAATTCAAAACAAAATAAATAAATAGCTAGTGTATGTTGAATGACTGTTCAATAAAACAGATTGATATGAATATATTCTCTATAGTTATTCTGATTAAATAAGAGTCATTGCGCATGTCATAATTAATGTAGGCATTTGTTGTAACTTTTCATACTTAGTGAGGCTAACGCAGAACACAGCTAGATCTACAATGGCGAGTGGTGGTGATAAAGCGATATTGCAAAGTCCTCCAGCTTCATTTAAATCTCCAGTTTGGCAGCATTTTGGCTTCCCAGTGGACTACACAAAGGATGGACAGAGAATTGTTGATAAAACATTAACTGTATGTCGCCACTGCTCGACAAAAGTTACGTACGATGCTGCTAACACTTCGAACATGCGTTGCATCTTTTGTCAAATAAACTAAAAACTCATCTTTAATAACGGTTTGATTTTTTTTCCTCTGTACCAAAAACGTACCATACCGTGACACTCGAACCACAATACATACCGTACCATGGGTTAGGTGTACCGTCGCACCCCTATAATGTAGTATTTACTGATCTCTACATTAAACCTACAGAAAGCAATTCTTTGCTGAGGGTGGACAGCAGTCACCCTCTACCCTTGAAAAACTGTTTGCCCTACAGCCAATTCTGTCATATCAAAAAAAAGAATTAGCAAAAATAAATCTTACTTAGATAGAAACTTGACTAATAATGCAACACAAATTCAAAGCAAGGGGGTTTAAACACAGCCAGATCAAAAAGGCTGTTAAACAAATCCAGGCGGGATCTTTTCTGAAGACAGTCTTGAAAAAATAAATACTCTTGCGTAGTATTTACACAAGAGTAAATACTACGCTGGGGGGGGGGGGGTCCTAGGGGAGTTCAGCTTTGATGGCTGGCTTTTTGTTGTCCCTGTCAAAGCAAGTATAGAACCTGTTTAACTTGTCGGTGATGGAGACTTTCGCTGGCTGTGGGTAGGGTTCTTTGGCTGGTAGTCTGTGATGGCTTGGATGCCCTGCCACATGCGTCGAGGATCAGAGTTGTTGTTGAAGTGCTCCTCGATCTGCAGTTTGTCATTTTTAGCCAACTTGATATATATAAAATAAATACCTGTTTTGCTTTGGCAATGCAAACGTTTCTTGAAATTTAATTGAGAGGGCATGAGAATAGAGAAACAGATGCTTTTTAATTAGACACTAATTATTAACTGGCAAGAGGTATGCCCTAAAATAAACGTATTTTATGCAGTCAGAATGTATCATCAGCATAAAAACTGAAACAAACATGACCAGGATTGGGGAGGTTTTACCTTAAGCTCCCAGTGGTTGAACTTCCAGCCGGGGGAGTAGTTGTCTCGGAGGTCGGCCTTGACCCGGATCTCTCCGCTCTGTAGCCGGGCGAGGTACTTGGAGCACTGTGCCAGCAGAGCTTCCTTCTCAGCCTCAGGCAGGGAGGCCGTGATACCACACGGGATGATGATCACCTGAGGTAGAGGAGAATTTGAGTTGTGCCGATGTTTTGTCTTCCGCCAGACGGCTCTCTCGCTTAAAGGAGAAATAAACAGAAAATTACCTGGAGACAAGCAACTCTTGGGGGCAGCACGAGGCCCATGTTGTCCCCGTGGACCATCGTCAGCACACCGATGGTGCGGGTGGTGATGCCCCACGAGTTCTGGTAGGCCAGCTGCTTCTCGCCCGGCTTTTTGGGGTCCTCGAACACAATGTCAAACATCCGGGAAAAGTTTTGGCCCAGGTGGTGGGACGTGGCTCCCTGAGAGAAAGCAACATTAAGCTTAGTTGTTGGCTTATTTGAGCATTGTGGGAATGCAGACATGGGTGCAATTATATAGGATTTCAATCAACAAGACTAAAACCCCCACCCCCAAAAAAGAAATCACTTGCTCAATATGAAACTACTTTTGCATGGAAAAGTACCTGGATGGCTCTGCCACTGGCAGAAATGAAGGCCTCCACGGTGGTGGTGTAGTCTCCTCCAGCAAACTTTTCCTTCTCTGTTTTTCTGCCCTTCACCACAGGAATAGCCATCAGTTCCTCGTACACGCGTGCATACAGGTCCAGGATCTGTAAAACCTGGTCGTATGGACACAGAGCATTTATAAGGTAATTATTAAACACTACAATGTTCAGAAGGCATGTAACTAAAGGGAAACATGAGGTACTAACTACCTAACAATACAAGTTTCAATATGTTATCAGGTTTAATTGTACGTAGTACAAATGCATCCTCAGCATCCATGGAAAAGTAGCCCAGGCCCATGAACTACTGGTTGACTGTGGCAGCCATTTTGATCAGTGCAGTCCATTGTAGAAGAAGCACTGAATTTGACAAGGCTGCAAACTTTCAAATACTTGAGCTACATCCCTTCCCAAATGAACCCTCCCTCCACCAAAGTAAACCACATTAAGCACTGAATGCGGTTGACAGGCATGTCAAGTTCACCTTTGTTTAACTCGACATAAGAACTTTTTTCATTCTACGGTTTAATAACAGATTGGCCTTGTTACCTCTTCGGCAGCCTCCTCTTTGGTGGCAAACGCAGTGTGTCCTTCCTGCCAGAGGAATTCTCGGGTTCTTAGGAAGGGCTGCGGGTGCTTGAACTCCCACCTCTGCCGTAAAGAGGGAGATGGCAAGAGAAAGAACATTTTAAAACGAGACGAGTAATAAACATTTCGGGAGAAGCTTGCCTGAAAAGGTTAATTGAAAAGACAGAGGGAACACAAGACAGTGTTGGGGTCTTATTTTTTTTGTTTACATTTTTAAACAACTTATTACACAAAACACTTTCTAATAAATTAAAAACATAAGACTAAAAACTAAATTCGAATAAATTACAAATACATGACTGGAGAAAACACAACTATGAATACATTAAAAATACAAAGACAGGAGAAAACAGCAGATAATTATGACAAAAAATAAAAACAAACAGACAGCCCCTACCCACTTCTTTTCCGCTGTTTAAAATTGGATTGTCCCCAATAACCTAATTATGTATAGGATTATTATTACTGACCACGACATTGCACCATTGGTTGAGTTTGATGGGCAAGTCTCTGTGGGACTGGACCCATTTGGCGTAGGCAGGGTACATCACTGCAAAAAAGCGAGTAAGAACTCATTAATCAGTGTATTTTAGTGAATTTATAAATTTCTGAAATAGAGAGTAAGTGGTGTTTGTCAGACAAAAACAGCAATAATGCGCAATGAGTTACAGCTGTACAAATAGTATATTTTTTTTCC
>JACXGI010001586.1:45886-89515 GCA_016801175.1 Esox masquinongy
GGGGGGGGGGGGGGGGGGGGGGGGGGTCAAGTTCGGGAAAATGTATGCCCTCAATACTCTAAGCCGCTCTGGATAAGGGTGTCAACTAAAAAAAGTAATGTAATGCAAATATGCCAAATTAATCTGTATGTACCCATATCTTTCCTCAACATGAATACAACATAAACGGTTGACACACTAAAATCCCTTCAAAAGTGAGTACCCAGATCTCCAATACGGACAGATACATTATTTCACCTCAAGATGATGTCAGAAACACAGCGACACGCCAAAACAATTCTTTAGAGAAGTGAAGAATAACAGTAAATACACTGATACCAAATCTCACCGCTATATGTAACTTAAGCATAAGCCTCACACACCTCAGGGGCGAAATCTGCGATGTGGGATTTCTCCTTCTCCAGGGCAGCCTGCGAGACGAACATAGGGAAGTAGCAGTTCTCGACGCCCAGCTTCTTGATCTCCCGGTCAAAGAACTCCTTGATGGATTCCCAGATGGAGTAGGACCAGGGCCGCAGCACGTAGCAGCCGCTCACGTCATAGTACTCGATCATCTCTGCCTTAGTGATCACCTGAAGGGGAGGACGGGAAGGGTTAGGTGGAATGTAGTCTTGAGCCCTATTCAACAGCTCTGTCCTTATCCTCCACAAAGTGTGTCATTGCACACTTTCCCTCATGGAAACAAAAGCAAGGGTTTGGCGTTACCATTGCCATTGAATTTTGCCCCTTGGACAACCCAAGACAGGAAATGGACACGTTCTTAAACAAAAATGAACAATAATGGTATAAAAAGTTTCCTTTAGACATCTACTTGTGCTCCAAAACTGGAGCAAATGCACACAGACCTGAGAATACCAATCAGACAGATTATCCTCCTTCTTAGTCTCCAGTCCCAACCTAAATGAGCAGAAGACAGAAATCATTATGGGTGCGAATCCTAACGCCCACTTAGTCATGCACTGATGTCAGTAGCGGACCCATTCCCAACCATGGCTCAACAAAAAAAACATCCAAGACACAGCCAGAAATTCCCCTATCACACAGATCTGATCACTATCACCATCAATGTATGATAAGTTCTTCAAAATGCAATACACACAAAGCTCATTAGGACACAGTTAAGCCCTGAAACATCAACTAACCTAATGCATTAGCTAAAACAAAAAATTGAGAATTTAAACATTGGCACATTTTACATATTTCATACTTGCTGACAAAAACTTCAAAAGCCGAAAGCTGTTAACGTGAACCCTCACACAGCAAGCAAACGGCAAAAAATTAAATAAACACACAGAATGCTACACATTTGTTTAATGCACCTTTTCTGAATCGATTAGTTGATGGTATCTAGGGTTGATTAATCGATTAATCAGATTGTTATTTATATGTATAGATTTTAATTTCTTAGCTTATATTTGCATGCAAACAGTTACATGTCAATTGGGGGAGAGAAGCCACATATTTAGAATTAACACCAACTTTGCCCATGGAAAATCCTCTATATTGCTTGCCTTTGATTACCTCATTGACTTCAATTGACTAATCGATTAATCAAACTCCTCCCTACAGAACAGTGAGAACACTCACCAGAAATCCATCTTCTGCAGCAGCTATAGGTTGATCAAAATGTTTCTCCTTTGTGATTTAATCCAGAATAAATCTTTCTACTATGTGTGCTTTATATTTAGTTTGTATTCTCAAATTCAGCAACCCATGGCTAATTTACTTGTGGTGATCATTATCAAAGTAACTGCCCTGTGTATCCTGATTTACAATTGTTTTTGCTTTAAGTAACTATGCTAAAAAAAAGTTGTGTTTGAAAGGTGGGGCATATACCGGGTATTAAAAATATTAATGCTTGTGGACTGCTGATGGGCCAGCTCTTCCTTCTTTAAACTGTTCATAAGTAGACAAAATGTGAAAAAAAATGTGTTCTTTTACAGTTTGAAGCCAAACTTAGCAATAGTTTGATTTGCTAAACTCAAACACCTACAAATAATATAACTAAGGTCACTCCCATAGCACGATATGGTAACTCTCACCAAGGCCAACTTGAAATTGTTTTTGTGCCAGGCTTATATGAACCCTGTGCAATATCCTGTAAACATGGTTATATAAGAGTTAACAAAATTCTAACTTTTAAAAGTAATATTTTAATTGGGAATTTAATTTAAAGCATGCCAGCTAGAAGGCTTTGTGGAAATACAAAAATTCTAATCAAAGGCAGTCAATGAAGGAAATTTCAATACAACCATTGATATTTTTTCATGACTGCTCAACTAACTGAACAGGAGATGTCATCTAAAGTTGCCTTTAATTTTAATTCAGCGCAATCCTCCAGTCAATTTAAATAAGCCACTGTGACTGGTAACAAAATTCAAATACCAGGAGCAACGTTTCTGAGCCTTTGAAAACAGCAAATGAAACCATATGTATGACACATTACATAATAAAAATGCGTGCATACATTGTCGTATCGGTCACTACAGATGAAATTAAAACCACTACCCAGATTTCAAAAATGCCAAGCGCCACCAACTGAACCACACAAGACCACATCCATTCAGCCGTACCCTCTCAAAATTAATCTCGTTTGAGTTCAGCAATCTAGTCGTCCATCTTCAAATACCCACATTTAAAGCAACCGATGACTTCAACCCATCCATTCCTGCTTCCCGCCCTCCCATCCGTCACATTGTCTCGCCCTTCTCACCGTGTCTGTTTCTTGGGACCCCCCTCTCCTCCTCCTCCCCCCGCGCCTCCCAGTGAGGCCTCTTTGCTCTTTTCTCCTTTCGGCTGCTTCTTCCCTCCACCTCCTCCACCACCCTGTTTCTCAGACTTGTTCTCTCGGTCCTTGCGGTTCTTGTCCTCGCCTCCCGAGGATCCGGTGGCTGCCAAAGGTTTGTAATCCTGTCCAGTGAGGGCCTTGTACTGGGTCTTCAGGGCCAGCAGGTGGTTTACAGCACTGTCTACTTGGTCCTGGTTAGGATGGAGAGCATTTGATATTAGCTGGATTTTGTCTGCCTTTAGCATTTCATCACTCTGCTGATGATTACAGCCATCGCTGAGTAACAATATTAAGACTTAGAATTAATCTTTTTTTCCCAATATTTGCAAACAAGGTAATTACAAGTAGCTACAGTTTCTAATGTTAACTAACTAAAATTTTGTTGTGCCAACGCCAGTATTCCTCCCAATAGCTTGTTCTCACCAACATGTTTTCAGCCCTTCTGATTACAGTTTAATGAGGTGAAATAAAATTTTACCTTGGGAGCCTTCTCAGATTTCAGTTTCCTTACAAGTTCGCCCTGCTGAGACACCTGGGAGAAAAGTGCCTGAGGGGAAGAGCCAGGCTGGGGCTGGGCGGCAGGGGTAGCCTGGACGGGGGCAGCCTGGACAGCAGCAGGGGCCATGCCTGGTTTGTAGTCCTGGCCAGTTGCCTGCTTGTATTCGGCTTTGAGTGACAGCAACTGCTTGACAGCAGCATCCACCTGGTCCTGAGAGGGAGGGACAAAAGACAAGGGTTTATGTCACTTTCTCAACAGAAAAAAATGAAGTAAAGCTGATATAACATTTTGTGTTCGAGCAGTCATATCTAGTCAATAATTTTTTTTTTTATAATTTCATCCAACTTGTACGTAACAAATGTCTGTTTATCACTCCCTGCTGCTGGTCTCACCTTGGGGGCTTTCTCTGTCTTTAGTTTCCTCACCAGGTCGCCTTGCTCAGTCACGCGATCGTAGAGTCCAGAGACAGGAGTGGCTGTGGGGGGTGGGGTGGTCTGGACTGGGGGCGGGGCTGCGGCAGGGGCCTGGGAAACGCCTGGTTTATAATCCTGACCTGTGGCCTGTTTGTACTCTGCCTTCAGGGCTAAGAGCTGCTTCACGGCAGCATCAACATGGTCCTTGGGGTAGAGTTGGAGCAAGAGTTGGTTAGGCTGGAGAAAACAGATGGATGAAGCATGGGCGCTATTTATAGAAGCACATAAACAGTTGGATCAAAGACAGACAATACGTGACGATGCACTTTACAATGACCTGTTACTGCCACGTCCTGAAAATGTGTCTTGGATTTCATCAAACAATGTAACAAACATTTCCAAGAAATGGAATAAAGGATCCAGCCGTAGTAATTACTGTGTTTAATAATTAATATCTGCATACATTGTAGTAGGAATAATCCAAAGAATTGTATTTGGAATAATAATGAAAAAGATGGAAAAAGTACCTACTCAAACTGTGAAGTGGTTTCAGATGTCTATGGCTAACATGAAACATAATTTTCTTAATTATCATTAATTCATATGGTAAACTTACTAGGTTATGACATTTACTCATCTGTAAAAGTAACTATGAAATGTTGAAAGGAAATATTAAGTGCAGGTGCACATAAAAGCTGGGCAGCAGCTCAAAAAATAATTGAGTCTTCATTAAATAGTCTTCAATTCATGTAGTATTAAGACTGATTTTGTTCAAGCATACTTTCACCTCAAATTGAGTGCCTGACACTCAAAATGTGTACATGTGTACATCGTTACAAAGCTCTTAGTTACCTTTGGCACCTTCTCAGATTTCAGCTTCCTAACAGTTTCTCCCTGTTCAGTTACACGTTCGTATAGGCTTGAGGAAGACGGTGAGGCACATGGGGCAGTCTTGGCTGGGGCAGGAGAGGTCATCCCTGGTTTGTACTCCTGGCCTGTGATCTGTTTGAATTCAGCTTTATAAGCCAGAAGATGTTTGACGGCAGCATCAACTTGGTCCTGAAAAAAAAAAAGAGAGAAATGTATATTCTATGTTATCAATCCTTTAAACACTGTATACACATATGTGTAAAATCTTCAGACAAAAAATTTCCTTGGAAGGAAATAACCTTTCAGAGCCCAGCTCATTTCAAAATTCGGTAAAAAACTGATATTATGAAATTGGAAGAAATACTCAAAATAGGACAGGCAATATTTTACCATAGCAATTGAATTTGAAATTCTGTACTACAAATGGTAGAAGAATATCAATTCAAGTGCATTTCATGTGGGTTTTTTAGCATCTCAAAAAAAGGAGACAACTGATTAAACAAACCTTGGGAGCTTTCTCTGATTTCAACTGCCTCACAAGCTCCCCCTGCTGGGCGACGCGAGCAAAGGGGCAGGAGGCAATGTCAGAAGAAGGTGCAGGAAATGAGGCCTTCTGAGGGGTGGAGCTGGTGGGTGGGGCCATGCCTGGTTTGTAGTCCTGGCCTGTCAGCTGTTTGAACTGGGCCTTGAGCGAGAGCAGCTCCTTTACTGCTTGGTCCACCTCCTCCTTGGAGGCCTTGGTAGCTTTTAGATCACGCACCTTCTCACCTTGAGCCAAGATGCCGGAGAAAATGGCACTGGGGTCGCTTGCAGCAACAGAGGGAGGGGTTGTAGGGGCGGGGGCTGTGGGGGCTTTGCTCTTGGCTGAAGAGGTATGCTAAAAGCAGAAAAATAATTATGAATGCATAATAGGGGCAATGGGTATTTCTAGTGATTGTTATAAAGACAGGAGTACATAAACATGTGAAAGTCTCTAGCTAGAACGATTCAAGAGTCACTGTAAATGAGTTAATGTTATGCAAAGGTATGCAACTTAGTAGATAGGGAGGCTCTCCCGGTTCAGCGTCTGTTGACCGATAGAAAATCTACAATTTTAGATTGCACTTTTGTAAGCACATAAAATACATTTTGGGTGCAAAATATTCTGAAACAGCCATTCCACTATTAAAGCAGATATATTATGGATATTTTCTGATACTACTATGCAAAGGTTTCGATATATTGACCCCTTAGGACTTACTGTGGCGGTAGGAACGGCCTTGCTCTTGTCCTTGGAGCCAGCGGTGGGCATTTCCTTGGTGTGGCCGTCAGGGATGTACAGCAGCACACAGGGACTCTCTTTACAGCTATGGGGACTGTGGGGACAATGCCAGGGTAACATTACTCCTACAGACCCACTGGGGTGACGTAGTTCATATTGCAAGGGGCATTGTGAGAAAACAGAGAGAATGTAGCAATTCAAACAGCCATAGGTTCCAAAATGTTATTTGAAATCAAGCTTTACCTTTTTTAATGCCGCATTTCCACTGGTGCTTTACCCTGGTACCAGGGCTACACCGGTGATTTGTGCTAAGGATGACTCTAGACTTTCCTGCTTCGACTATACATTTGGTATCAAGGAGGGGCTCAGGTGGGGAGGGAGGAGTAAACTATCAACGCAATTTGGTTTTCCGGTTACAAAAAAATAAAAAGGCGATATGTTTGATCTTGAGTAATAAAACTAATTTCTACCTCTAACTCCTGCGTTCGGCTCTTTCTCCACCTACACTCGTGACACTGCAACTGTAAGCCAGTGTATTCATTATTTAGTTTGATAAGTATTTTATCAAAACTATCTACTTTTAATAGAAGGATTTGGGAGAATTTTGAGGTAATTGTGTGTTGTTATAGGTTCTGCAGGTTACGTCTTGGTCTCAGCGCACTGTTTTTCTATTGAGTCAATGGCATTGTACCAAATGCGGTCGTCCCAACTCTTTCCGTTCTGATTCTTTGCTTCCCTGTACTGTTGCTTTATTTTCTTTATTTTTGTTAGATCAGATTAAAACCATTACGAGAAGCCTAAAGCAAACAATACACATCGCTATTCGAATAACACAACATGCCGTGTTTTCACAGCACGTAGCACGTGAACCCGCAAACCCTGCCCTAAGTCCTAAATTCTGTGGCTTGCCACCAAGTGAGAGCCGGGCTACTCAGCCACTGCCTAGTGGCCGACGGGCGCTGGCCCGTGTCAGTGGAAACAGAAACATTTCTGGACTTGTGTAAAACACCAGTGTCTGGCACCAGTGGAAACAAGGCAAATGTATCCACCTACAGACCCTCACCTCCAAAAGAAAATATTTGAAAGCCCATTAAGCTCCTAAAGAGGAGACCATACCAACCTGATTGGCTCGTAGGGTTGGTCACAGATATAGAAGCCCCGCCTCTGCAGCTGGATGATGTCCCCCTTCTTCAGGTCCTTCAGACACGGGTCTCCCAGCATTTTTTCCTCCAGCTATGAGGACACGAGGATGGGAAAGAAGGATGTGAGGAGAGGACAGAATGACAAGCAATATGAAGTGGCATTGTTCAAAATGGTAAATGATAGCCACTCTACTCAGAACATGCTGCTTCTGAACTCTGTTGATCTAGCGGTCTCCGGGGCACATGCACTGCAGCAAAATAGTTTTGAATCCGGCCCTTCTACCAAAATCAATACATTACCCCACTTTCCTGTGCGTTAAAGGATTTAAATTCAATTTAAAGAAAATCTTGAAATAGTTTTTTTTTTAAAAATATTTTATAAAAAAGGCCCTGGATTTAATCCAAAACCAGGTTACTGATAGCTTTTACAGGCACTTTCGACAGAACCGACAACTGCATTTACTGTGAATGTTAATCGCTGAACACTGCTGTTACAACCAGCAAAGCCCATAACCGGTTTTGGACATTACACTGAAAGCACACAAGCATATAATTAGTCTAATCTTCTAACAACCACATATTTTGTTCGGGATCCTCACCTCCCCCAACACATACCTATCCATCAAGCGCCCGCACGCACAACCTCCACATAGCTCCGCCCACCTTGCTCTGTTTGTTGATGTATTCCTTGAAGTCGTCATCCTTGCCCATGACAGGCTTGGTGATGAGGTGCTGGTAGTTCACGCAGATGGTGGGCAGCAGGGGGGCGCAGGCCGTCTCGGCCAGCCACGTGATCTTGGTCGTCTTCTTGTAGTCCTTGTTCTCCAGGTTCAGTTTGCCCTCCAGGGAGGTGACCTTTCCGTTGGCCTCTCTGGATCACAAGACAAGAGAGACAGAGAGAACATGAGACTTGAAGAGTTGAGAGGTTTTTTTGGAACATGATTTGATCATTTCTTATGAAGATACAAATGTAATATGTGATTGTATCTCCTAGGCATCTTAAGATAAATGCACTGCAATCCTCCGGAATGAATTATAAATAAAACATTATATTTTCCCCTAACCTAGTGACAATAATGCATTTGAATGTATATAACGTTTTCTATTGAATAAAACCCAATATTTAGATCATTTTCGGTGAAATCGACTTATTGTACGTAGCACAAATTTATCCCCATCATCCATGGAAAAGTAGCTCTGGCCCATAAACTACTGATTGACTGTGGCAGCCATTTTGGCCAGTGCAGTCCATTGTAGAAGAAGCACAGAATTTGACAAGACTGCAGCTTCCTAAAGACCCTAGAAGAGGTCTATAGAGTAATATAATGGAAAAATGTTTACATTTTTGCCCCAGAGTGCAAGCTATTGTCCTCCAATGAACATCTCGCCAAACTATTCTGCTTCTTATCACACTGCTTGCTCAACCAGTAAGTTCTGCCTAGTGCAAGTGCTGGAGAAAAACATTTCCCATCCAACAACCACTAATGAGCATGCAGTCGCCTAACCTACAACAAGATGTTGCAAGACCCTAACTACAAATTTACATTTAAGCAATTATGATTGTCTTTTAAGATTGTAAAAAACATTACATAAGTCATTACATTACATAGGTCAGTACATTACTTTAGAATTACTGCATTTCTGTCCAGATGAATGTTTTAACAGAGTACTTATAATATCATTAGTTTGCTCAGGACAACTGGAGGGTGATATTCTGTGAGTGTATTTTCCTGAGTTGTGTTTTCTGTTATTCTGTTTTCCCTGTAATGATGGAAGTGAGTTTGCAACTCTGATAATGCTCCAACAAAGAAATGTAATAAGATAAAACGCACAGATTGACAATGTTTGAATCCCAAGCGGATGTGCAAGTTTACACCTTTCTAAGTCAATGTTTTCCCTGGCCTGATATACTTTGTTGCTTTAGGGGGATAAGGTGCTAGAGCCAAGAAGAGATCAGGAGAATGTAACTATCATACTTAACTGAGGGGGTGAATCTGGTGTTGGGCTGCATGGACAAGACAGCTTTATGTGGACTGGGTGACCACTAGCCTAGGCAAGCCGCTCTAGGTTACCCGCAAATTACTAAACTTATATTCCTCCTTACTTGTGTATCTTGGTGATGATTATGTTGCCCCAATTAATGAAGGTGACCATCTCTCCCTCGGTGAAGGTCTCTGCGTCTGCCCCCTCTACCAGCACCCTAGGTCCATACCACACCTCCTTTATCCCCACCTCTGTGTTCTGGGTGGGCAGACAACACGTTCAGCAATTTTAGCTGATCCCAACTAAGAATCGTCAGAGTTATACACAGGTCATGCTTTGGCAGCAGAAAACCAAATAAAGAGTGCAACACTTTTAGTTAGGGTGTGCCAGAAAAGACAACCCTAATCTCGGCATATTGCACTTCGTTAAAGAAAAGCAAGACTTTTCAGAAGTAGGAAAGCATAATTTATAATTAAGTTACCTTGGGGTGTTTGACAGCCTCCTTCATCTCTTCTAGTGCATCTGGGATGATGACTGGGACAGAGTAGGATGCTGACAAGGCAGTATACCTTGGGGCCACTGGGTCGATAACCTACAGAAATTGAGAAAAGTTCATTATTGCAATGATGTTCCGGTTAGACACAGAAATACTGGACTAAGGACAGTTCCACCTTAACATTTTAAAACTATTTTAGTTTAAATATCAATGTTTTATCCAGCTGAGCCTAGAATAGACACACTTGGCTGGCTAAGTTCTACATGCGCTCTAAAAATAATAAGGGCTTTTAGATTATCTTTTAAGGGGTTTCTTCATTTTGAAACTATGAGGGAACTTCAATTAGTTCAAGGTAAACTTTTAAAGGTTTTAACATTTTAACGTACAACTTTGAGGAACCCTTTACAGCGTTCCTTGAAGAACAGTAGAAGTATTTACCCTCCAAAAACTACTACAAAGTTTGCCAATCTGGAACTAGAATGAATGCAATTAGGATCGTTTTGTCACTGATCTAAACAAAGTATTACCTTGTAATGATGTTGCACAAAGTATCACCTTTTTCTCAATTAATTACATTACCAAAAAAACTACAGAATTGACCACATATGTATTCACCTCCTTTGCTAAATCATGTGATTAAGCTGTGGTGCAGCCAATTGTCTTCTGAAGTCAATACATAACTTTACTAGGTAGATGGAGTCTACTAGTGAGCAAGTGTGCAACAAGTTGTATGCAACTTGTGTGCAACTGAAGTGTCACAATAATATCAGATTAAAGAGGCCACCAAGAGGCCAATGACAACTGTGAAACAGCTACAGAGTTCTACAGCAAAGATTGGAGAAAATGACAATATGTTAACTGTCACCTGGGTTCTCCAAAAAACTGGGCTATTTTGTAAAACCACACAAATAAACCCATTGCTGAAAATCAGTCACATCAAATCCTTATATCTGGTTGGATGAGAAGGAAGAAGCTGTTTTAGCCTAAATCTCAAACTGCGAGGCACAAAGACAAAGCGGCTCTTCTCTGAGAAGAACTTCCCCACAGATGGTGGCGACGGCATCATGATATGAGAATACTTTTTATAGACACGGAGTAAGAAACTCAGGCTTCAGGCTTCCAGCATTGTTTTGATGACAAGACTGACACCAATGCAAGACAGACTTTTCTATTTAGAGCAGTACACAAGTGGCCAATCAAGAGAACTTGTTGATAGCTGTTTCCACATGGATCCAGAAAGAGGGTACAAGGAAGCAAGGAAACAGCTTCCACTTTGGAAATGAGATTAAGATAACCACTGCTTCTATGGAAAAGGTCCTGACCTGGCCAACCATTAAGCCAGAAGATGGTAAGGCATTAAATTCATATGCGTTGTTTCTAAGAGGATGCACTAATACAATGCAGAATATTAAACAAACCTGAATCAGACTGGCAGAAACCTTAGACTGGGTCGGAGGTTAGCTTTTCAACAATGCTCCTAAACACAGTCAAGGCTACATAAGTGTGTTACAAACAAGAAGGTGAGTGTCCTAGAGTGGCCCAGTCAAAGCCCAGACCTTAATAGAGTTGAGATCTGTTGCAAAGTTAGACAGGCACTATTAGTTAACACCTAACTTTGAAGAGATATTTTAAAGAAAGGCAAAAAATGTAGATGCAGCTGGCAGAGACTTACCTAAAAGACTTACAGCTGCAACTACAACAAAATGTGGTTTTAACACAAATTGACTACGACCAACTTATCTGTCTAATTACCAAATTCTCACATTAAAACAAGTGGCACAGGTGCAGTGCAGGTGATGTTGAACAAAATCCCCATTGAATGCATTTTCATTCCAGATTGTACAAACCAAATGTAAAGTAGTCCTAAGGGACATACAGCTCTGGAAAAAATGAAGAGACCACTGCACCTTTTTCGTTCCTTTCCAAAAAAGTTGAAAAGGAAGGTTTTGAGTGAGAAACAAAAGCATTCAATTTGCAGTGGTCTCTTTTAACCCTTCTGTTCCTCACTCAAAACCTTCCTTTTCGACTTTTTTGGAAAGGAAAGAAAAAGGTGCAGTGGTCTCTTCATTTTTTCCCAGAGCTGTATACTTACTGCAATCTACTGTATAAAGCTTCTCCAAGGTTTCCCCCTTAAAGGATCCAAGTGTTAGGGTTAGGCTTTTCCCATTAAAGTATTGATGTCGATACTGTGCCACAAAACAAAGTAAAAGACAAATATTATAGGGCTGTAACGGTACACAACTTTGACCCAAACTGTTTGGTACGACCCCTCTCGGTTCAATACAGGGTACGCTGTGAAATGAACTGAATTTATATTTGTTTTAGCACAAAAGGTTATATATTTTGAAATAAGACCATACAAATGTTGTGTACTGATTGTACCCTATTGTAGTCACATTTGGTAAGGTTGGGCGGGGGCAATGTTTGCACAGTCAATTAATTCAAAATAGAATCGCTTTGTCAACTAAGGCTAGTAAACATTAAAGCAGAAAGCAATGGCACGATGGCAAACACAGGGGAAGATAAAATAGGGTATGCTGCTGGCAATACACCAAACATGATGACCCATTTGCGGAGACATCACGCCGACATCATCATCAGCGCAGCTATGAGTAAACCGCAGCAATGCCTACCAGCTGCATTCAAACAGGCCCTCAGTGAGGGCCTGATGTGGCAGGGCAATAGTGATGGGGGTATTCATGGCTTTAGATATGCATGTTTTCAGTGGTAGAGAATTGCGGATTTAAGTGCTTCATCAAAGTACATGATCACCGCTAGAAATTCCCTCCCCATTTTAGTAAGAAAGTGGTTCCTAGTTTGTCCAAAGACGTTGTGACCGCAAACAGTCACAACCTTGTTAGGGGAGTGCAATATTGTTGTTGTTTGCTTGTTGTTATTATTCATAATGAGCAAATGGGTTTGCACATTTTACTTTTTTTTTTTTTAAGAGACTTAAGAGCCAGAGAATCCTGCTTGTGTTGATCAAAAAAACATCTAATTTAAACTCATTTGATTAAAAAAATAATTTGCTTAAAAATAATGTTTTCATTTACACATTTGATTCGTCATCTTTCCTCGCGTTGTACTGTAAAAAAATGAACCGTGGCCCTAAAATTTAGGTATGTACCGAACTGTGGATTAATTGTACCGTTACACCCCTAGAAAATGGCCAATCCAGCACAGCAAAATACTGTGAAAATAGTATTTTTCCAGCCAAGCAAAAAGAAAAATACAGGAGGGGGGGCTGCAGGGATGACATGAGATGTGGAGACATGAGAAGCCAGTTTGCAGAATGCATTGACAAAGAGGGACCCATTTTGAAAGGACATTTGCATTTAAGACCACAAGGAGTGGAGGATCTTAAAAATGTTCTTCTCCTACAATGGTCTGTTTTAAAACCCAACGTAAAAGTGGACTTGTCACGATAGGAAGGTACATCAGTGACAAGTGAGAAGATGCCTTTATCCAAGCTTTTTAGATACACTACTGTAATAGTCCTCCTAAAAAGAAAATGGACAGTAATTCAGTCAATATTCACTTTTCAAAGATAAAATAGAATCGGAATCTGGTAGTCACCTCTACACGATAACTTGCCAATGGTGGGATTAGAAAATGGAAAGCAGCTCTGGGACAAAGAGGAGAAAGGAAACTTAAGCGATCAGAGAGTAGCGCTATACCCCAAAAACAATTGAGGGCGGAATCTGTATAAGTTAAAGGAAAATGTAAAAGCAAATAACTATTTTGAATGGTTCCCCCACAGCTGAAGACCCCCAAAGGATACCCTAAGAACATTTTTTATTTTAGAGTGCAGGAAAGCATAATGGGGGTGGCAAAAGAAGGTAACTAAGGGATGACAGTCAGATACTCTTCATGAATAAGCTTGAAGTTAGCTGGGAGTGAAATTTCAGGCAAATGATTGGAGGGCATGAAAACCACACAGATTAAAGCAAGAGGCGGAGGAGGAAGAGTAGGAAGAATACCTTGATACAGCTAATTGGCAGCTTGGAAACAGAAGTAGTGAGATGCAGTTCAATGTCAAACAGGAGAGAGAAAGAGGCTGGAGGTTTCGAGTGGGTAAAACAAGATCAGACAGGATGGGCAATACCAATGTAATCCAAACCCCCTTGCCTTTGTTATTACCAGGTTGCTATTACCAAGAGCTGAGACAAATGTTATGCCCCGACTTTGACATACATTGCAACCTGTCAAATCTGTAGTAAGGAGTGTTTTGACAGTAGAAATATAGGTATCTGTGCAATACAGGCCTACATTGAGCACTAAATGTCAACTTGACAGCACCGTCCCCCCCACCATGGCTGTGCTTTTTGATGACATCGGCCAACTGGATACACAGGGAGTAACTTTAAGAGGTGGTTACTGCATGAAATGATGGACAATGTCATGCAGAAATTGACAAAGGTGAGATAAAGGGAAGGGTGACATGGTTGCTCTGAATGTTAAAGTTTGAGAGTTTAATTACGGATAGGTGAAATTCATTAATTGATACACAAATGTCTTAATAGAAAGTACCTAGTTCTTCATGGTTGATTTACAATGCCCATATCTATGAGGATGGGCCACAAAGGTATGTGTGGCATGTTGTCAGGGAAATTGCAAATGCTGTTACCAGTTCCAACCTATTAAACACAGAATTAAATTCAATGACAAGAGCCTGAGTTCCTTCAACTCAAAGAACGGATTTCCTGGGCCCATTTTAAGCCTGTGACATGAAAAGCATTTTTTGAATTGTTTTTGTTTCTCCTACAAGCAGAAGGCAGGAGATATAGGAGGGTTAGGGTTGTGGTTTAAAAAAAAAAAGTTGCTCTGCATCAGTCCAAACCACAAAACGTTAATTAGGCCCTACAAAGTGGATTTGGGGGCCTAATGGATAGAATGTTTCTTTAAGTTGCTCAAATGAGTGTCAAAATAATTTTTTAAAATCCATCTATAAATTCTACATGACAATGTAACCCCTACAATAGAAGGGAGGAAAGTCTTCATGCAGTTACTCGGCCTGTGTAACACTGAGACCAAGCGTCCCTGTCAGCTGTGGGTCACAGACAGACATAGTAGGAATCCAATTGATTTCTGCAGGGGGAACGCCAGAGCAGCACTGAACAAGCTGCACTGTCACTTATCCTGCTGTATTAAAGTTATGTGGTGTGAAGATTCATTCGAGTCCCTTTCAGTTCAGTGGGTTTATGGTGGGTTCATGAAAACAACTCCTAATTTTAGAGGTAATGAGTGAAATTAAATTATATTTAATAGTGTTTTTTTTAATAAAAACAAGCACACTAAAAAATGGCACTGACAGAGCTAAGCAGAGCTACGGCATGAAGAGGATGAGTTGAAAGTGAGGGATGATGGGGAAGGATAAGAGGAAAGCAGAGAAGTGCAGCACAAGACATATGGAAGGCAGCCATGCAAGCGGTTACAAGGAGCCCTTTCAGAGTGTGTGAGAGAGAGTTCCATTAAGTATCCTGTGCATTTGTTTTTGCTCTGTCCTATTTAGACAACCGAACAATAATAATAGCGTTTGCACAGCCTTAAAAACCCCAGCCTTGTCAAATACACTGTATCAGCAAAACCTTTCTCCTCATGCCACTGAATATGAAGCAGATTATTTTAGAAAGGATCAGACCTGCTGAAACCCCACAATGAGGTTAATTGGGATACACTTCCATCAGGATCAGTCTAAATGAATGTCCAGGGAGGAGCGTGTGAAAAGGAAGATCAGTGTTCATGCATACCTTCTTGTTAAAGGCCCAGATCTTGTCCCATTCCATGTTGACAACGGACCTGGAGCCACCCTTGGAAAGTGGAAGACAAAACAAGATGTTTTAAAAACGGAGCCAAAAAGCTAACAACAGGAAGACAGGACAGGATTACATTCCCAAGTAAATTTGGACTAAGTACTGCTCTAAAGATGCGGTCGAGTTTCTACCAACATTGAGGATTTCCACTACCGGATATCATTAACTTCATAGAAATATAATTAATGGAATGGGTATCTCAATCTGAAGTCAACGTTCCCTCTGTTCAATTAATCTTATTTATTTTATTCACTCAAAACCTTCCTTTTCAACGTTGTTGGAAAGGAAAGAAAAAGGTGCAGTGGTCTCTTCATTTTTTTCCAGAGCTGCACGCACGCACACGCACACACTTAAGATTTGGTTACAGTAGAGATGTTATTCTCCAAATACTAAGTCAAACTTCTTGGAAAATATCATGTTAATGAATTTTAAATCGTACATAAGGAAGATGAAATTGTGAGGCAGTCAACTGTGGCAGATGGAGATGTATGCACAGTCCAAAAGAATAATCAACTCATCGCAGTACTACCACAAAAACCGTAAGAGGCAATTATTCAATGCAAAAATGAATGAAGTCTGTTCATTAAAATTAGCACCACCGGTTATAAAACAGATATGACGCAAAACAACCCCACACCTACCTGGGCAGCGATAAACTGTTTGAGGCCCTCAACTGTCATTCCTCTGCGTAGGACACCTCTGACTGTGGGGAAGCGAGGGTCATCCCTGAACGAAAGGAAACACATGATTAATAATAATAAATTAAACTTATACACTGCTTTTCTGGGACCCAAAGACGCTTCATATCTGGTACAGAACAAACAACATCCAAGTAGAGCGAATTGGACAATACGGTGGACAAACATAATGAAAAGGACTCGGACATGGCACTGGACGAAGGGAAGGGGCTAGGGTTAGGCTTGTTTGAACAGATGAGGCTTAAGGTGGTGGATGAAGATGGTAACAGATTCAGTCACGGATTGATGGTGGAAGAGAGTTCCAAAGCCTTGGAGCAGCCCTAGGGAAAGCCCTGTCTCCAAAGACAGGGCTTTCCCTGTCTTCAACCGAGGGAACTTCGACCGAGGGACGATGAGGTGACCAGCTGTAGTAGAGCAGAGTGACCGAGAGTGTTGGTATTGGGGAAAATTAAACTCTCTGGTATTGGGGAGGTCATTGACAACCTTGAGGAGGGCAGTTTTGGTACTGTGGAGTGGTTGGAAGCCAGACTGAAGAGGCTCAAATAAACTACAGAGGAGGTGACATTGCAGTAGGGAGGCAACAGTCCTTTTGAGGGTTTTCGCAAGGAACGGGAGGTTGGAGATGGAGCAGAGGTTTTTTGGTGGGGTCCAGAGCAGGTTTCTTTAAGATGGGTGTGACTACTGTTATGGAAATTCTTGAACTAATGTACATTTGAGAAATGTCTGCTTTTCTATTACCTGGTATGTAACTCTGGTCTTTGTTTGTGACACACGTCTGTAAAATATCAGAGGATTATTAAGTACTCTGACCATCTGTTTATCTGCTTAAACCAATAAAGGTATCAGTCCTTTGTTCCTTAGGAATGTGGCCCTTGGGGGAAGTAGGAGCAATTGGCCTCTTTAGGTAAACACAACAGTAAACACCTAGGGCAGGAAGGATAAGGTGGGGGACAGCCCACCCTTTGGGTAAAACCTGTGTGACATAAGACAGCTGGGCAGTATCTTACCACACCCCTTTTAACTGTAATAAATACTGACTGTTGATGTATTTACGGCAGAGATTCCTCAGAGGATTATTCTGTAAGCTTTTGACGCATCTCTCTATTTGCAAAAAAACTGCTAATTGTGCCAAGAGAATGTTGTCTCTGTACTTAGTTCTTTAAGAGTTCCTATCGAATTACATCACACTACACCAGTTTTGTAGTTTGAGGGGACAGTGCCGTGGGTGAGAGAGAGATTGACTATCTGAGTGATGTATGGACCGAGGGCAGGAAGGCAAGCCTTGATGAGAGTCACAGGAACGGGATCCAGACAGCAGGTAGAAGAATAAAACTGAAGAAAAGAGTTTGCAAGCAGTGAAGAGGATGTGGAGGTCTCACTTTGGGGTTGGAGAAGTGCGTTAACGGTGGAAAACAGAGTTCGGGAGTTTATGTTTGAGGTTGTGATGGTGTTGGAGATGAAGGAGGTCCTGGCAAGATGGAGGGCATCTCTATAAAGGGAGAGGTGAAGCTTCTAGGCTTCAGCATGGACAGTTAAACCAGTTCTATTCTGGCGTTCAAGACGGCAGCCCACCTGCTTCATAGCCCGGAGCTCAGGTGTAAACCAGGGTGATGAGGATGTGAAGGAAACATTTTTTGTTTGGAGTGGGGCCATGTAGTTGAGGGAGACAGACAGTGTAGTGTTGAACTAGTTAACTAGATCTTCATGCGTATTGGAGGCATGGTTCAGGGCAAGGACAGAGCAGATCGCATCAGAGAGTTTCAGGCGGTCGACAGCTTTTATACTGCAAAAAGAGATGAGTCGTTTCATAGTATTGTGGGTTATGTTTGAGGAATAAGAAACTCAGGATCTTGTGGGCAGACAGCGGGAAAAGTAAAAGGGAGATGTGGGTAATGTTGAGGCCAATAGAGCAGACAAGGTCAAGAATGTGGCCCTTTTATATGGGTGGGGAAATTAACATGTTGGGTGATATTAAAGCAGTCCAGGACAGCAGTGAAATCAGAGGTAGGTTTGGAGTTCGGAGAGTCAACGTGGATATTCATGTCACCGCGCAGCAGAAGGCGTGGGGAAAGTGATGAACATAGGGGCGTCAGCGTAGGATGCCCAGCGAGCAGGCATACATAGTTACCTCCGAAGGAAGGCGATAGTTGTTATTAATGGTTTCCAGAGTGAAGGGAGAGTGGTATTTGTTAAAAGTAAAGACTGCAGGAGAAAACCATAATAATCCAGGGCTGAGTGAAGACAGGAGAAGCAGGGGGAGCAGAGTGGGCAGATACATGGCAACAGGATTATTAGTAGCCTATAAATCAGCCAAACCAGGCCACGACAAACCAACTCAGCCTACACCAGCTAGCACCAGAGCCGGCTGTCAAAAACACGGTAAAGGCACACCCTCGCCAGAGCAGCAAAAACAAAGAGAAAGAGCAACTTACTCAGTGTAAGAGAATAGCTGGGGCACAGTTGATGGCAAACAGGTGGAGACCGGGATGCCAGTACAAGAGCCGGGGAGAGAATACCTTCAGGGGAGAGGCTGTGGAGCTAGCCAGTAATCAGGCAGTGGATTTAGGGTGGCGGGCATTTCAACGTGGTGGAGCAGGAGAGATGTCCGATGGTGGAAATCCAGAGGGAGTTGGAGAATAAATCAGTGGATATAATTCAGTCAGGTGGTGGTAATCCAGTTGGAGATGAAGCATTAATCCACAGATGTAGTTCCAACTCTTCCAGAGATTAGCAAGCATGTCAGGAGTCTAACTACATATGTAACACTGCTAGTAAGCTAGGAAACCCAGCAATGCAGTTCACAATCGCAGAAACAGACACCACACGGAAACATGCGTAACTGGATAGAATATAAACTGCGACTATGGTGCATAGATGGGCTTTGCACTAACAAGCCGAGGAGTAGAAAAACACGAAACAAAAACAGTGGACAAGAAAATTAGACCAAACGAAAACAAACGAGGCACAGTTCCAGGGAGAAGCAACAGTCCAATGCGACACCAGCAGGTACTCTCGCAAGGATGAAGGATTAAATGATTTTAAACAATGAATGAAGCTATTTTCCTTGACGTAGGGTCTAAACAAACCACTCATCAATGCAATGCATATTGTCCATTAAAGCAAGGGGCCCTGTCCAAAGAACAAAGAAGCATTATGAAGGAGTTTGGTACTAACATGCAGTTGTGAAAAAAGAACACAGATCCTCCTTTACGTTGCAGGAATTGTTACTACAGTGTTGTCATACTGAATACGATCATGTCGTGTTAAAGGGTATTAACGAAATTAAAGGGTTGAACAAGCCAAAAGCTCCTGTAGGCTTCCAGTCGCCCACCTCAACAACCAAGGGTTTCATAAAATAAAGTGTGACAATGTTCTACTCATTATCACAGTTTGTTATTTTATGAAACCCTTGGTTGCTATAGCAGAGGGAAAAAATGGAAAACTATTTTGGAAAGATTCCTTTCCATGAATAGGTGGGCAAAGTCAGTCCCTGTGTTTGACAGAAATACTGTCCTTTTTTAATAGATGAGGAAGAGACAAAACAGAAAAACACATTATCTGAAGCGGAGGGAAAAAAATGAAAATGGCCAAATATGTCAAACTATGCCATTAGTTGACTCACCAGCCGTCGACATAGCCCTGATCCACAAACCAGGTGAGCTTGCGCTTGGAGAGCACAGTGTTGTTGAGGTTGAGCCGGGCGTACTCCCAAATGTAGGGCTTGCGCAGGCCTAGCGCCTCGATGACCCAGTAGAACTGGTCATCGCGGTCGTGGTACTCCGTGGTGCGCAGAGCGTGGGTCACGCCCTCCACGCTGTCAACGATGGGGCAGGCAAAGTCATACGTGGGGTAAACCCTTTGGGTGGGGGGGACAGGGAGAGATATATTGGTCAGTCTTTTGGAAATGTGGTTTCTTCTACATGCTCAGGATCTCTGCCTAACGTGTAAAACCAGTGTTTCAGTACAGCAGCCTGCAGTTTACAATGACAGGTGACTTGTTATGAAAACACCACACCCGCTCTGCCAATGCCAATACCTAAGATAAACGGTTCCCAAAACACTCTACAAGTCCTTATGTAAAAATGGGTGGATTTTGTGCTTGCCTTTAAAGATTTAAAACCTGTGCTGGAGAATGTTAATAAAATCAACAGAAAAGCTTTATTTTGCTTGTCCAGGCAACTTCACCCTGCTCCCATTTTTGGTAAAATTATTTTTCCTTCTTCAGAAGCACTTCAAGTCCCCTTACTTGTAGGTGTTGCCGGTGCGGGGGTGGGGTGCGTTCTTGCAGCGGTAGAGGGTGGGGTCACGCATACAGCCGTTGTTGGAGGCCATGTCAATCTTGGCCCGCATGCAGCACGTCTGGCCGTACTCTGTGCCGGCCTTCATCTCCTCCCACATTTTCAGGTTCTGTTCTACCGCTGTGTGTGTGTGTGCACGTGTGTGTGTGCACGTGTGAGTGTGTGGGGGGGTGACAAAGAAAAATATGAGAGGGGAACAGGAAAAGAGGGAAGGAAAAAGACAGGTGGAAGGAAATCAGCTAAGATGGCACAGTTATTGGGATTCCACCAAAGCTTCCAACAGTGTTTGATCCCATTCAGGGACACAAAGTGCTTATCTTCAGAGGCAATATAGCGGTGTGTTGCAAGAATGCTATACTGCTGGCCCGTTCAAGCAATACGGCAATCACTTCCACATGCACGCTCACATTTCACCACAGTGCCTACACAAATGCGACTGTTTCCGACATAATGTGGCGCCGGCGAATTCAGACCTACATGAGATTCAAACTGAGTCCGGCCATAGCCCTTACAGTTATTGCGGTTCTTCGACTCAGTGCGCTGCTCCCTCTCTGCCTTCATCTGCTCGGGCGGCGTGTCATCGATGTAGGCCTTGCCCTCCTTCAGCAGCTGCTCAGCCATGCTCTGGATGCGGGGGAAGTGGTCACTGGTGTAGGTGAACTGGTCCGGCTTAATCTGCAGCATAGCCACGTCCTCCAGGATCACCTGTGAGGAAAACACAGGAAAGAAGCGGTTTGATTGACTTAATTTATTTTCAGGTATGATCGCAATCCGTTGTGAAAATCTAAAATTTTTTGCTTAAGAGCAAAGACGGCAGAGTTGGAAATACCATACTGAATGCAGGAGTGTCCAGAACGTCTTAAATTAAAGCGGTTCTTTATCTTTCTAATATTTGCCTTAAAGGTGTAATTCCTTAAATGGCATTTAGGCTGTGTTTCAAAAGAAGATTTAGAAGAAGGATTTAACAGGGGGCATTTGCAGGATGGGATACCTTCTCAAAGTCCTCCTTTTCTTTCTCTGGGTTGGTGTCATCGAAGCGCATGATGAGCTTGCCCTTGAATGTTAACTGGTAGTGCTGGTTGAGCAGGGCAGCCTTCGCGTGGCCAATGTGCAAATACCTGAGACAGACAGAGCAAAAGAGAGACAGAAGTGACAGAGGAACGGCAGCATTAATAGAAACACATTGCAGGTACACATTGACAGTTTTCCATGTAATTGTTTAGTCGTTTCCCTTTTAACTACATACAACGGCACTGTTTTTGTGCCAAGTGTTGACACTAACCCGCTGGCCTCAGGAGGGAAGCGGACCACCACCTTGCCCATCTCGGCTCCTGGCAGTTCCACAAACTTCCCCACATCCTGCTTCTTATCCTTCTCCTCCGACTGGAAATGAGGACAAGACAAATTGGGAATACATTATTGATTTGGACATGAAGTTCAGACAAACACCAATATTGGTTAGTCATGTTTAAAATATCTGTAAAAAATTTTTTTTTTTAAAAACGATTTAAGTTACCTGTATCGTAACAAATGATACATTTGCCATTATTGCAATATTATGGAGGTAATTGGCAATACCTGCACCATAACATTTTATTCATCATACAAAAATCATATGTTACTAAGTTACTAGGGATTTATTTAACAACTCGCTCCTCCCTCTGCATGTTTATCGTATCACATATTCCCAGACCTAATATCGACACAACTGACAAACAAAGCAACTACAAAGCAACCTAGACTCATACATTTCTACAAGTAAGGAAGACATTTAGCGAGTTGACCACTGACACTTGAACTTACGTTGGACTTGAGCGGCGGGGCCTTGTTGCTGGCATACTTGTTGCCGACAGTGGTAAAGGGGACCTGGGAGCCCAGGAAGGAGAACCAGCGGGCGACATGGGAGAAGACTCCTGCCTGCTTCTGGATTGACTGCCACTCGCTGCTTCCTGAAAATTTAAAAGTGAGAGAAAGTGAAAGACAATGTGAATCTCTCACTATATTGTTAACACACTGTTAACACTACAGGTGGGTTTAAAAGAACAGACTCGACGAAAGTCGAACCTCAATTCAATGGGTAGCTTTACCTTTGAACATCCGATAGATGTTAGCCATGTATAGCTTTGTGAATACTTGGGTACAACAAACATATACAGGGGCACACTTCAATATCTCTGTGCTAGGTTGTATGACTATCTTCACCCATCTGCGGTAACAGTGCTAGAGGCCAATTAAGGTTGGCTGGGTCACTTGGATTGACACTAACCTTTGAGTGCAGCCCACACACAGAGGTCAGCCAAGGTTAGGCTGTGGCCCACCAGGAAGGTGCGCAGGGCCAGGGCCTTGTCCAGCTCACCCAGGGATACCGCCAGGCCAGACTGGCCAGAAACACGCCGTGCACTGAAATCAAGCCAGTGGTCCACCTACAGAGAAGCAGTGAGGTAAGAGAGAAGCAGTGAACAAAAAGATGCATCAAACTGCAAATTGACGAGAGACGCCTTGGATGCTCCAAATGAAACGCTTGGACATGTTGGCACAAAAATGCCATTAACCTAAATTCTTCCGACACAAATGAACACTGTTGTACAGAAGCATGTTCTCTTAGCAGCATGTTTGGTTGTCTTTGATGTCTTGAACGTAGCACGTTCATATGACGGGACCGCCTGTTAGTAAATGAGTATCACTACTACATTTAATTCTTCCAGCAGAACGGAACACAGTTACAAAACCGTTCATGTCCAAAGGAGCATGTTTGGTTGTGTTTGAAGTCTTCAACACAACATATTCATACGAATGGAGCTCCTGTTATCAAATGGTGTTCTTAAATGTATCACCATTTCATCAAGTTATTTGGAGTTAATGATAACATCTTTCTTTAAATGATCCTGATAACAAATGTGCTAAGAAACAGAACACAACGAGTTGTTCATTTGTTATAAAGCTGACAAAAAGCAACACGATGGATTAGTCAAAGTCTTTTATTTATCAAATGCACTGAATAATATACCGTCATTCAGAACAATGAAAATCTTGTGACATGGCACGTGACACCTATGCAGTAGGCATTAAGAAAAATATAAAGCGAAAATAAAAAATCTATACATACCAATATTCCAGAGAATATTCTAGCAGCAATTCCAAATAATGTAAAAATGGGAATATGGACAGTATGAAAATAAATCTTAATATTATAAATATAAGTGCAGTATTGCCTATAAATGGATACATTAAAATGTGCTAATGTACACTGAATATACATAGAAAGTGACCAGAGCATATGAAGTGTTCATTTGATCAACAGATCAATGTTGCTGGTTGAGAAACCTTATGGTCAGGGGGTAAAAACTGTTTGTGAGTCTGGAAGTGCATGTCCTGATGCTCCAGTAACATCTACCAGACAGCAGCAGTGTGAACAGACCATAGCCTGGGTGGCTGTAGTCTTTTAAGTTGTTCCGTGCTTTCCTAAGGCATCATGTATGGTAGATGCCTTGCACGGAAGCGAGATGGCAGCCGATGATGCGCTCCGCTGACATCACCACCCTCTGGAGGGCCTTGTGGTCATCAGCAGAGGAGCTGCTGTACCACGCAGTAATGCAGCCTTAGAGGATGCACTCAGTGTTGCACCTATAAAAGTTGGTGAGAGTTTTTGCAGACATGCCGAACTTCTTCAGTCTCCTGAGAAAGTATAGGCGCTTTTGGGAGGATTTCACCGAGCCTGCTTGCCTGGTCCAAGTGAGGTCATCTTTGATGAACACACAGAGGAACTTGAAGTTGGAGACTCGCTCCACTTCAGCTCCATCGATGTGTATGGGGGCGTGATCCCCCTCTCTGCTGCTTCCTGAAGTCCACGTCTTGAAGACGTTGAGAGAGAGGTTGTTGTCCTGGCACCACATTGCCAAGACATTTACCTCCTCTCTGTATTCAGTCTCATCGTTGTTGGAGATGAGACCCAGGATGGTAGTGTCGTCTGCAAAAGTTAAAGTTAGACGTTGGAGCTGTGTGTGGCCACACAGTCATGCATGAACTAGGAGTTCAGGAGGGAACAGAGTCTGCAGCCCTGGTGGGCTCCGATGCTCAGGGTCAGTGCAGAGGAGGTGAGGTTGCCCATTCTCACCACCTGGGTTCTACTCGTCAGAAAGTCCAGGATCCAGCTGCAAAGGGAGCTGTAAAAACCCAGGGTGCTGAGCTTGGGAACGAGCTTAGCAGGCAGAATAGTGTTGAATGCTGAACTGTAGTCCACGAACAGCATCACCCAGGTGGGAGAGGGCGGTATGTGCCGTCAGGGCGATGACATGGTCCGTAGATCTGTTGGGGCGGTATGCAAATCGAAGGGGGTCCAAGGTCTCAGGAAAGGTGGAGCAGATGTGCGTTCTGACCAGCCACTTGAAGCACTTCATGATGATGGAGGTCAGTGGTACAGGGCGGTAGTTATTCAGGCAGGTGATGGAAAGTTTCCTTGGTACAGGGACAATGGTGGTCTGCTTGAAGCAGGTGGGGACTGCAGACTGATTCAGGGAGAGGTTGAATATAGAGGTGAATACCTCTGCAAGCTGGTCGGCATACCCCCTGAGGACACGGCCTGGAATGCCATCGGGGCCTGGTGACTTCCGAGGGTTCACTCTTTTAAGCTCTCCTCACGTCAGCCATGGCTAGGGACAGAGTGCAGTCGTCCTGGTCCTCAGCAAGCCTCACAGAAGGAATGGTGCTGGTCGCCTCAAACCATGCATAGAAGACGTTAAGCTCATCTGGGAGGGAGGCGGCGGGACGGGCATCACTGCTATTCCTCCCTTTGTATTCTGTGATATGTCGCAGTCCACACCACATGCATCTAGGGTCAGAGCTGTGGGAGTTAGACTCCAACTTATCCCTGTAGCCTTTTTTTGCATCTCTAATAGCGTAGGTCATATCTGGACCTCCACAAACCTCCAGGTCCCCAGAGCTATAGGCAGAAGACCATGCCCGGACATTACCATTAATTCAGGGCTTTTGGTTGGGGAAAGTCCGGACAATGATTCTTGGAACGACATTATCGATGCACTTGGAGATATGCTGAGACAGAGTCTGTGTATTCATCAATGTCCCCATCAGGTGCAACACAGAACATCTGTTGGATCAAAGCAGTCCTGGAGAGTGGTAATGGATTCCTCACTCCAGCGCTGATCTGCCCAAAAACGGTCCTTCCTGTCTTAGATGTTTTCTGTAGGTAGGGAGGAGAAGAATGGAGGTGGGATCCGACCTTACCAAAGGCAGGGCGGGGGAGAGGTTTGTAGCTGTTCCGTATTTGTGAATAACAATAGTCAAGAGTCTGATCACCACAGGTAGGAAAGTTCATGTGCTGGTGGTATTTTGGCAAAATTTTACTCATATTACACCTACTGAAATCACCAACAACAATAAAAGCTGCCTTAGGGTGAGCGTCCTCTAGTCCATTAATTACTCCGTATAGGGCCTCTAGCATGTTTCATCCACCGGCGGGGATATAGAGACTGCTGTGATAATAGTGGAGCTGAATTCCTGTGGAATGTAGAAGGGCCGCACTTTTACAGTTAAAAAAAGGACGGCCCTTCCACCTTAGTAGGGCCACCTCCACGTTTACCTGATTCCGAGGTTCTGTCCCAGCACACAACAGGCCGCAATGTCTTGGTGGAAGTTAATCCATGCATGTACTTTGTCCATTTTATTGTCCAGGGATTGAACATTTGCAAGAAAAATGCTCGGTAACAGCGGATTGCAGTATCTCGTCTGAGATCTACAACAGTTACCGGCACGTTTGCCTCTTCTTTCTCCTCTGTCGGCGAGCCACTGAAACTGCTCCGGCAAGTTTAGAAAAAGTCTGTATCCAGTAATGAACAAACTTCCAAAAGTGCTTGACGATCACACTGTGTGAGCGACAATGCAGCATGTACACAAATAAAAACAATACAAACAGTAAAAAGCACAACTACGCAGTGAATGCGGAGCCATTGTCAGTATAACCTTCCTTTACGGCGCACATCTACATAATTAGGGCTGGGTACCGGCACTGATCTCCCAATTTGCATCGTTTTCGATTAAAAAACTCCCGATTCAAATCAGATTTGATTTAGATTGGATATAGTGATAATTACAATACCAATTCTGTGAGTATGAAGGCTAAGAACTGCACAGGGAATCCTCCAGATTGTAATGGTAGATTACTAAAGTAATGGTAGATTACTAAATATTAACGTTAAACATGGATGACCAGGCCCAAAATATTACACTGAATATCTTTAAATAATGATTTAAAAACTAATAGCTTCATTAATTTTCTTTTGACAAAATAGAAACCATTAAAATGTTCCTCACTTACAAACTAGAATGAAATGATGACAAACTAAGGCTCTGCCATGATATTCAAAATAGTGCAAGTTGTTCCAGAAAAGTGCACTTCAACAACAATAAATACAAATAATTTGTATTGCATATGAATTCTGCAAGTGACGATGAGTTGAACACTCCTGCTAGCTTGTTGAATTAAAGAAAAAGTTGTTCAAATGAACGATAAAATTGAACAAGCCAGTCATTCACAAGTCCTTCAACAAAACCTCTGTTTTCACAGGCATATGTGGGCATCATTACAATCACTATCAATCAAAAATAATAATCAATCAATTACCTGCATTAATGATTGCAACCTGTGTCCAATTATCAGTTACAAACATATTTATAATTCTGCCTGGCTTGATCAATTTTTCATAGCAAACATAAACAGCCATTGGTCAGAGCATGTGGACCGCATATAAACCAATGATGTTGCTGAAATCCACCACAAACTGTTTGACTGAATGATACAGCTGAACAAGTCATTAAAAAGGAAGGGTTACTCGAGTCAGTAAAAAGTTGTCCAGAAGGAATGAAGTTTGCAAATTGCACATCTTTAGGGACAGCAGAGCAGCTGAGATTGCTGACTGCTGCACCAGGAACCTTTCTAGGATCTCTAGCACACTATTCCACCTGGTAACCATGTCAATCAGCATCAGCTTCTCTTTCAGCACATGGCTGGCCATAGTGCTAAGGTCAAAAAAGGTTGCAGTGAGCCACACCCAACCAAGCAAGCATGCAATCGCTGGAAGTTCAGGGCTCGATAATAATGATGGCCCCGGGCCAGTAAATAGTCATGTCAGGACTAATCAAACTAGCAAGTCACTGTCCCGATCGGACCACCGCAAAAAAAATTGAGATTGTAAAATAATAATTGCATTATAAACTCAACATCCTCCAGCTGTTTTGTAATCTAGCACACACACAGACAAACTACCTTGCAGCTTCTTTCGCGCGCTGTTGACCAGTCAAGAGTTCAGCAGTGATGTGACGCGTGGCAGTCTGGTATTGTTTTTCAATAAAACATTTAAAAACTTGCGCGAGTCACTCAATTGAAGAAGGCAGTGAAGGATAACTACGAGCTCAAACGAAAGCAAACATTTTTATCTCAGTGCAAAAAATGATTTACCCGTTTCGATGTCAATGGAACTCAGATGCACTGTCATCTGTCCTAAGTTCCCGGCTAGAGCGGACAAATGTGGGTCTTTTTACATAGGCACTGACAACTTTCGCAAACAATCCCTGACCAGCCATGCCAATAGCAAACAGCCCCTGGTCAGCATGACAGCCAAGCGGGTGGCTGACAATATGTCTTCAGGGCCCTTGGTTGTATAAGGAATTTAAATGCAGATGCCCGTTGGGTGACTGCACGACATAACAACCGCAAACCTAGTAACTGACGGACCAGCCGGTCGCCTTGTGCCCTGGGGTGAATGAGTTAGTGTTTTGTTTGAAAGTCAAATGCTTTTTTGACTTATCTTGTTATTCATTTTTATAATTAGAAATGTTATGAAAGAAATAAAAATACATATTTTTTATATTATATCCAGAATACATTTCATAAATGATTAATCATGTTAAGTAACAAAAGTATTTGGTTCTATGTTGTAACACTGACAAATTACAACTTTTGGAAGGAGGGACAGTAAAAATGTTTTTCGGGCCAGCAAGTTTCAACCCCAAAAAATGTTATCGTTGAGCCCTGAAGTTTACTGTGAAACAGCCAACGTGAAGCAGCTCCATCAGTGTCACAACACATAGTAGCAGCATTGACCATGTTTTTTTTTGCTCAGCCTTGCAGTTGATACCCACTTATTTATTGGAACGACCTTGGTAAAGCCACTACACCACCGACAAAATGGAATAGAGGGTTGTGGTTGGAAAGCCTATCCCGCCAAATGCTTCCACATCCTTTGGGACAGATTGCATTTCCCAATTAACAGCGAGTTAATCGACGTCAACTAAATGAATCACAAATAGACATAAGAATTGCGTTAACCAAATGTTATTTCATTAGGATAGAAGCCATCAGGCACGTCAACAATATCTGCCAGCATTTCACGCAACATTTTGTCACGTAGTGCACGGCCATTTACATAATGGTCATGTCATGCAATTACTCTCCCAAATATATTTGCCGGCTTATTTAGACAGTAATGGAATGACAGAGAAAGATACATATTGCTGGGCGACAAAAGGACAGAGTAAATATATCGGAGGGGCACAAGCAGACAAGTTGGAGGGGGAAATTAAACCGGGGTCTTTGGTGAAGATAAAGGATATGCCCACCCTCAACAAAGTTTGGAGTGTTACCACTAGGCCACACGAACTGATGTCATTCAATTCCTGAACTAAAGAGTCTAGAAAATGTTCGGTGCCTCCACTGCCTGGAGTGCACAGCTCAGTGGCTCACTGCCCAATTCGCAAATCAACACTTTTCCCTCAGTGAAAATTAATAGTAACTACGCTTCCACAATGTGTGGCTGCATGACAGTATGTCTTAAAGAGAAGCAGTGAGTGAGAATAGAGATGAGCGTGTGCTCATTTCTCACCTCAGTTTGTTCCATCATGTTGGAGCCATACAAGCTCAGGGCAGGAGCCACGCGGACAAGGTAGCGTGCAATGGAGTTCACGTCGCTGAACTGCACCGACCTGAGGGTGACAGAAAGACGGCAAAGACAACCGCTTTGTCAGACAGATGACAAACTAAAATGCTGCACGTTAAGTGCTTAAAAAGAAAACGTCTGTTCGTAAGCCCTTCGCAACATTCTCAAACCATAGCAAGTACCTAAACCTACAAAATCTAACAAATGAGATTAATTTATCATAGTCTGTTAGGGCTGGGCGAGATCAACAAAAATCTGTATCGCGACAAGTGGACCCAATAACCTCTAACAATATATCGCAATAACTGTGTTAAAAAAGGCTGAGCACAATAGAGCCATATTCCAATGCAGTTTAGACATTCTGCTACCTAAATTAGTGTAATTAACGTTAAGAAGTACCTCGATAACAATATATATTGTTATCGAGGTAATTGGGTCCACTTACCGTGATACTGATTTTTGTTGATATCGTCCAGCTCTTTAAAGACTGTGCTCATCAGTGAAAGTGTCATAAGAAACATTTAGGATCATGCCACTGCTAGATGTTCTTGCGGCTGTTCCAGCGATGTTCTTTTGTACTCACTCTGAGACGTGGAGTTTGTTGTCTTTCCCATCCTCCACAGACACGGTTACACTACCCTTCACAAGCTCTGCAGCCAACAGCGCCCCTGCAGGAGTAGAAGAGAATCAAAAAGTGATTGGAAACAACCCCACCTTTCACAGTACTCAATGTATTTAATGACAGAAAGTCTTAAATAGAAAGTGTGTGCACAGTCCCTTGAAGGTGTGTCCACTCTATCTATTAGCCGGATATTTATTAGATTTTTGGGCACTCCAGCAGCTCGTAAGATACATCACTGTACAAATGATTACCTGCTTATTTAATTCATTTAGCAGACGCTCTTATCCAGAGCAACTTACAGTAGTCAGCGCATACACTTCATACCGGCCCCCCATGGGAATTGAACCCACCACCATGCTCCTACCGAGCTACATGCGATAATACAGCAAACTGTGCCTCTCATCCAAAGCAAGATCCAAAAATCAAAACGAATTCCCCAAAAACCAAACATATATTCCATGTTGTGTCTTATCAAGCATACCTGCCTGGGTTCAACACCTGTTAGTCTAGTTAAACAGCCTTGCAACTAGAATGCAGCAGACAGAGGGGTTGGGACAATGGTATAGACACCAGGGGCAGAACAATCCAGAAACTAAACATTTTCCAAAACGCTGTGTTTTGGAAAATGTTTCATTTCACACCATTGTTTTCTCTCTGAAAATATTATACACATGACTAATGAAACAAAAAATAAATAATTGTTGACAGTAAACAAAAGTTACTAGACCTAAAGGCATATTAATGTAAACATGTAACATTACATAAGAACAATTATTATGGTGCATCCTATATAGCCAATATAGATAAAGAACCTGGAGTACACAACATTGTTGGGTAACAACCCAGACTGCTTTTGCAGCTCTTTTGTGGGGCCAACAGCTGAGCTGCTAATAATGATACTGTACATGAACAACTCATATCATAAAAACCCATCAAAACTTATTTAAAGTGTCTTCAAGCCTCAATAAAGAAATCTGTACAGTAAATGTGATTATCTTAAAGATCTAACCTAACCATATGCAAAACGATATTACTGTAGATACATAAGTTTGCCGTGCTGTGAAAAAAGTTTGAGAAATAATGTCGATGCATGAACAAGACTTAAAATGTATTTGAAAGCTTGTCAGTCTGTTTCATGTCGCTTGCATCAGCCAGTATCACCCGAGCGGCAGAGACGCACTGAATGGCGCTGTTTAGAGTACTTGAGGTCAGTAACTCAAACAAGCAAAATATAGCTAGACCAATTCACACGAGTTAAAAAGAAGAGTTGAAGCCGGATTATGACCTCCCTAGACACACTTACCAAAACTTGTTATTACCTAGATAGGAGGAAAGTTTTGTATATATACATATTTCACATAATCAAAAGCTACTTATTTGACAAATAAATAGTTGACGTTAATTTGGATCAAATGCTATAATGTACCAAACATAACAGTACAGTAAACGCTCCTAATACATAGCGAAAGCTTCATTGTGCCACGACGATCGAAGCCGTGCTAGCTACTTAACCTTCTCTGTAATAATGAACTGTCATCACACACGGTCGACATGCTAACGTTAGCTAACAAATTACATTAGCGAGCTGGTAGATGTACAATAATGACTGACGTTAAGTCAAATATTCTTTTTAATTTGTTTTAGCTTCGGCTTGCAAATGTTCGTACTACACATACCTAAAGGAGGGTTGCTGCTGTTAATGATAAGATTTAAAGCCATGCTTTCTCCTCCCTTTCTGATCTTGAAGGCTCTCGCACAGTCTCAAAACCTTCCCGAAGTCGGCTTACCCACAGCCACGCAGCAGCAAGCCTCTTTGATAATGTGCAACCGGCTTTAGGAACCCCCTTAGAAATGGTCGAGGAAAAAAACACGTTCCACAAGACTAAATGTAATACGTGTAGGGTACGGCTTAACCATTTTATTATATTTTAGAAACATATGCATCATTATTTTATTTGTATTTGGTAGTGATAAGCTGGTATGATTGTAAACACAATATTATATAATAATATGTCTCCCTGCAGCAACAGAGTAAATCCAGCACTGATCTTCAAGCGCTTTAAAATAACTCCGATCTCGGTTGTCTTCAGTAATTGTATTTTCATACATTTGCTTTCATCTTTTACTTGTTTCTGCATCTCTATTCCTGTTCTCAGTACACGTTGTGTGTTATCTGTATGTTTTCGTGAACGGTTCCACACAACAAGGTTCTATAAGAATGAGAAAGGAGCACAGAATACTCTAGAAAGCATCAAACAAAAAGTAGTAGTGGCATATAATTAATATCTAGGCAAATACACAACAACATTTTTGGATACATATTTTATAGCACTAAACTGACAACAATAATCAACTTATTGTTGATAGACCACAAAAAATACACAAAAACGATTAGATCTTCACTGAACATGAACTAAAGGGGGGGGGCAGTTAGGATGAAAGACAATTACGTCCAATTTGTTGCTGAAAATATGAATGTGTATTTCATACTTAACTAACAAAAAACGAAAACACACAATAACTCAGCAAGAAGCAGTTTAGTCAACACCTGTAGTTTAAGGAAAACTGTGGTCAAATTTCATAATAGCCCGCAGACTAGATTATTTGCCACACACTCTCCGCCAGTTATTATTGTGTTGACACATGATTAATCTGTTATATATTAAAACAAAGGAAATATTCTAAACGTTGTGTTAGATTGCGAGTCATTAATTGCAGAAAAAAACATCTCCTCTAATAATAACAGTGCCATCTAGTGGGTGATAGCCTAATGGTCGATGTTAGGATTTTGTATGAATGAGGATAATAATGACAAAATACAACAATACAGTGACCAAATAAACATTTCGATTGAAAAGCAAAACACGTGAAGTTTACACCTATATTCTGATTACAATCTCGTTATGAATTATAGTCGCAGTTAATATACGCGCGCAACTGTTATAAATCTCTAATTTTTCGGCGATGTCTGGAAGCGCGCACCCATTTCCCAGCTGAGTGGGAGAGCACGAGGAGACACCTCTTACTCTAGCATTTACCGTTTTTGATTTCCATCAATAATGTAGCTAGCTTTAATCTTCTAAAATAGCTTAACATTTACCCAAGTTGTATCATTTTACAACTGTATTGTATTTTCCCTGTCAGTGTCACAACAACACAGCTCGGTAACGCGTTAGCTAAGTTGGTTAATTAGCAAATGAATGCTAGCAAGTATTGAACTGAGACGATCTGAGGAAACGTTTCATATTTCTTCAACTATTCATGTGTGAAACCATTCTAAGCATTCCATCTTCTAAGCAAAGGTAAGACATTGCTCATTCCTCTGTAGACCAATTGTAAGGTTCTGTTATCACGTTATCTACACTTAGCTTCAGTTAGACTACCTGTCATCCGGTTCTGGACGTTTGACGTTATGATTTGGTGGTCACACTTCTCTCGTCACGAGACAGGTCAGGAACACCACCTCAGAAACCATCTCGCTAGTGATCATACATGAAATATCCCCTCTAATCAGCATGATGAAACAAACACACAGCTGGTGCCAGACACCTCCCTCAGTCACGGTGAGAATCAAACCCAACACCGCACACACCCTCCAGATCAAGAGAGGACTGCGGCTGAAGAGACCCAACCTGCAAGAAGCACAGGGGCCGCCTGGCAAGAGTCAGCCCAGCCGGCATCAAGTGGAGGCTGCTAAAGACAAATTGATATGTGGCCCCATGCTTGTCATTCAACGGGATGAGATGGCTGCTTTCTTCAGACTTTTTGGTGAGCTCAAGTAGCTGAAGAGAATTTAGCTTATTTTCACCAATTTGGTTGTGTTATTGAGGTTTGGCCATCATTTCTGATTAAAACCTCTCTTTAAAGTATTTCGTTTTTCATTGGTTACAGATGATGATTTGATTCAAGACTTTTTGTGGATGGACTGTTGTTGTAAAGTTACAGACAAGGTAACAAGCATTGTCTTTGCAAGGGTACCAATTTCATTTAACAGGTCATAGGGAAACATCAAACACTTATTTCAAGACATTGTTTCACTGATCAGATATGCACTAATTGCATGACATCACATTTCAACTGCATTTCAGTACCTTCTAGCCATGACTTTTGTCTACTTCAAGAGGGCTCGCTTCAGTATTGGCGAGCACAACAGATCAAACTTTTTCATTGCACTGTAAGTTCAGCAAGACCACTCTATCATTTGTGAATCTGTTATCATTTGTGAATCTGTTACTCAAAGAACGTGTCTGTTCTTTGTTCTACTCGTCTCATCTGAGTAACTTTCATTGGATCCTTTTGAATCTGTCTTAAAGTCCTGCCTGTAAGAGAGAATGCGTTGCTATCCTTTTTTAAATTAAGCCCCCTTTGTTGGTTGTTTTTGGGCACTCTTCATGTCACAGATACCTGGCCAACACCATGGAGGAGGACGAAGAAGAAAGCAAGTATGAGATCTTCCCGTGGGCACTTGGCAAGAGCTGGAGGAAGCATTTCCCTCGCTTCCTCAAGCAGCGCGACAAGCTCTGGGCGCGCATCGAGTATCGGGCTGCTGTCAGCTGTCGCTGCTGTGAGGAGGTACACAGACAAAACCATAAATGTTTTAACATTATTTTAACTGGTAAGTATGACTAGGAGCACAATCTCATATATAACAGTGACATGAGAGCATTCGCCTTCCTCATGGACAAAACATACTTTTTCCTTTACCTTGCTGGTTCTGGGATTAGATACAGCCACTTTTTGGCTACCTAGCACTAAACTCTAGGTTATTTGCCAACTGAATACCTACCTTCTTGTATGTAATTACGCTACATTAGGTATTCATTTCTTTTTCTTGGGATCTTTTGTTCCTGGTGGAATTCTAACTTGACTTCCTAATGGGAGACTCAAACCACCACTTGAATCAGTAGTCAAGGTTTTGGTCAACACTTGAGATGGGCACATGGCTATTCAATTGTAACTTCTCTAGCTCACTGCTATAAAATATAATTTTATTCTTGAGTTCTTACTGATTTCAAAATGTGCCATCTGTTGTATTTAATGCTTGTGTCCTTGACCACGTTTATTCTTGCTTCTCTATTGCTGTGTGTGCGCCCTACTTCCAGGTGATGGCCATCGTACCCACCCACTTCATTTGGCAGCGGGAACGTGCCGAGCACCACAGTGGCGCTCAGCGGCTCTACGTTGACGATCGGGAGAAAGTGCACATGCCCCGTGGGCCACCTGCTTCCCCTGCCCCTTGTGCCCTCTGCGCCCAGAGCTCTGTCCTGGATCTGTCCCCCTCTGCTTCTGGATCCTCCCTGTCCCTGACACCCCCCTCTCCTCAGCTCCACTTCTCTACAGCCCTTTCGCTGGAAACCACTCCACCCAGGGCCCCGGCTTCTTCCTCCCACAAGCCGGGCCAAAGAAAGTCCCAGACCAAGGAACAGCACCCCTGCTGCTGCGCAGTGGAAGCCCCAAGTGAGTGCAGGCTTTGGTTACAGGAGAACTAAAGTTAATTTCGGAATATGTTTGGAAGCAAAAGGATAGGGCTTAATTATATACTGCTCAAAAACATTTTGGGAACACGTAATCATTACAGTATAACACCAAGTCAATTAAACTTCAGGGATATCAATCTGTCCAGTTAGGAAGCATGAGTGATTGTGAATCAATGTCACCTGTTTTGGTGCAACAGAAAATTACAACAGGTGCACTGGAATGGTAAAAGCAATACAACCCCCATAAGGGAATGGTTTTGCAGGTGGTGGCCACAGACAATTGCTCTCTCCTTATCCTTCCTGACTGATTTTTCTCTAGTTTTTTTGTTTTGCTAGTGTCCTTGTCACTACTGGTAGCATGAGGCAATACCTGCAGCCCATTCAGATTGCACAGGCAGTCCAGCTCCTCCAGCATGGCATATCCAAGGTTTGCTGTGTCTCCCAGTACAGTCTCAAGAGCATGGAGGAGATACCAGGAGATCGGCCGTTACACGAGGAGATCTGGACAGGGTCGTAGAAGGGCATCAACCCAGCAGCAGGACTGGTATCTGCTCCTTTGTGCGAGGAGGAACAGGAGGAGCACTGCCAGAGCCCTACAAAATGACCTCTAGCGGGCTACTGGTGTGCATGTTTCTGACCAAACTGTCAGAAACAGACCCCATGAGGGTGGCATGAGGGCCCGACGTCCTCTAGTGGGACCTGTGCTCACAGCCCAGCACTGTGCAGCTTGATTGGCATTCGCCAGGGAACACCAGAATTGGCAGGTCTGTTCACTTCACAGATGAGAGCAGGTTCACTGAACACGTGACAGACGTGAAAGAGTCTGGAGGCGCCTTGGTGAACGTTATGCTGCCTGCAACATCATCCAGCATGACCGGTTTGGCAGTTGGTTAGTGATGGTCTGGGGAGGCATATCCTTGGAGGGTCGCACAAAACTCCATGCTAGCCAACAGTACCCTGACTGCTGTTAGGTACTGGGATGAAATCATCAGACCCATTGTCAGAACTTACGCTGGTGCAGTGGGCCCTGGGTTCCTCCTGGTGCAGGACAATACCTGGCCTCATGTGGCCAGTGTGCGTAGGCAGTTCCTGGATGACGAAGGCATTAATACCATTGACTGGCCCTCACGTTCCCCAGACCTGAATCCAATTGATAACCTCTGGGACGTTATGTATCGGTGACTCCGATGCTGCTAAGTAGCGACACAGACTGTCCAGGAGCTTACTGATGCCCTGATCCAGGTTTGGGAGGAGATCCCCCCCCCCCCCAGGACACCATCCGCCATCTCATCAGGAGCATGCCCAGACGTTGTTGGGATTATACAATGTTCAGTAAAGATTTTGATCTTTAATATATTTCCTTCGAGACCTAATATGTGATTTAAGAGTTCCCTTAATTTTTTTTGAGCAGTGTATTTAAACTGGTAAAGCATGTTTGAAGTTGTAGTTGTTTATTCTATTCTATGTTGCGTGTCAGTAGTTCTTAAAGTATCATGGATTTTCCTGCATATAAAACTCAAAGGCAGCCGCCTTCCCAAAATCTCTCACCGCCTCTGTGTGTCGGCATGTTAAAACATAATTTTGCACTTACGCTAAATAGCCTACCAAGCGATATAGTGCAACGAACGTGAACGTAGGAGGAAACTTTTTTCATATTGGCAGTGTTGTCAGATGGGTAGGTTTCCCCCACGATTGGGCTATTTTTAATGGGCTTGGGCGGGTCGATTTACAGAGAGCGTTTTTGCAGATTTCACGGTTTACTGTCAATGATCTGGCAGCCTTTCAACCAGGACCTTACTTGTCCTGATGTCGTGGAGATGAGTAATGTTGGAAACAAGTGGAACCTAGTTTTTTTACACCCAAGCATGTTAAAATAATTAAATAAAACTTAATGCCTAAACTACATCCAATCAACATAACATTTGTTAATGTTTCACATGACGTCTAGTACAATGGTTCCCAACTACGGTCCTCAAGTACCCCCAACAGTACACATTTTCATTGTAGCCCCAGCCAAGCACAGCTGATTCAACTTGTCAACTAATTATCAGGCTCTCATTGAGTTGAATTGGGTGTGCTTGTCCGGGGCTACAACAAAAATGTGTGCTGTTGGGGGTACTCGAGGACCGGAGTTGGGAACAACTGGTCTAGTAGAATAACAGAATTTTTTTTAATTTTTTTTTTTCAATAGAGTTCACAAGATAAAGATGACTGGTGAAAAGACGATTAGATTAGGGTATGTAGGCTACTGTCCCCAACAACATTTTATATGCAATATACAGTGTAAAAATATACAATTAACATATTTAAGTCACTAATAATATAAATGTATGAACATGAAGATGCTGGATGAGCGCAAGCAGCATTGCCAAATAGCCTACAGCTGAAGGAAGTCACGAGAGGGGGATAAATAATGTGTCTTCAAGGCAAGGATGGAGGAAGAAACAATGCAACAAGGCTGTAATATATAGGCCTACAGCTCTGATATGCTCTGTTAGAAGCATTGTGGAGCCACTGTGTTTGGGGGCTTAGTAAAATAACCAAGCAGAAACTAGTGAACAAAAAAACGGTAAAATCCTACATATGTTAAAAAGAAAAGAATAAATGTAAAGAATACATTTATTGCTTGTTTTTTGGTTGCTATTGTATTAGGGAGGACATTTGTGTGCATTAGCTACAAGTGGACATGGACTGGGCAGATTTAACACTATAATAGTTTTCTTTTTCAAGTGGCCAGATATGAAAGCATATTACAGAGGTCCGGTAGAGCGCAGGGTTGCGGTACCACTATTGACTAACTTTCAGGCAGGAAAAACCCTGAGTACGCACTTCATTTTAAAATGTTAAGTCAGAGCTAAAACCATTTAAATGTCCCCACAGGAAAAGAGTTGGATTGTGGACCTGGATATGACCCATCCATGGACTGGATCAACAAGGATTAGATTAGTACTCCAAAGAACCAACTCAGAACCAGATTTCCTGTCCCTGACCTTGTGATACACTGTCTGTGTGCTAACCTTTCTTTCCATTAAGCATGTTGTGTTTTCATAACATCTATAGAATGTGAATGGATTTCTCTACCTCTATTACGTGATTTAAATAACAAACAGCACCCACAGTAAATTGTTAACTTGAGGATTAGCATAACTCAGCTTCTAGAATTATAATTTGTATGCAGCACTTCAGTTTTGCATCACTGTCATGTCTCATTTCACACAGTAGGAAAGGAAACGTCTGGTAACTGTCCTGACATTTACATGTCATTTACATCTTCTCATTTACATTTGTTACACCATTTACTTAACAGTATATACAAATACAAAAAGTTTTCTTACAAACCTGTCCAAGTCAAATCTTCAGAGGTGTCAGCTGTGTGATAATCTGGTCAATGTATCATTGCTCAGAAAAAAAACATTTGTTTTCCTTTCTGTGTGCACATGTTTGATTTATCACATTGTTAAAGATGTATCCCTCAAAACAGTTTTATTTATTTGCTGAAGCACTTACAAGGTCTTGCACAGTTAGCGGTGGGCACTTTTGTTAAATATTTGAAAGGTTGACTCATTCCTTAACAGTAAATCAGCTAGATGGATACCCACAACATTTAATTTATGACCTACCAGATGTCTTTCTCCTGATTTGGAGTTTCAATAAAGGCTTCATACTTAATTTTTTTGGTCTTTATTATATTGTATTCAGATTCTAGTGTTGAATTTCTAATCATATCTGAACTGTCAGACTTTCAGGACTAAACTAAACCAATCCATTTCCCTATGCGGTATGAAAATCTCAGTGTTTGCAGTGAATTTACATTTATTGATACATCAACGAAACATTCAGTCTCTCAGTTGCTCTCTTTGTGATGATTATTTTCATGATGTGAAAAGGGCTGCCTCTGACACTTCCTCAGTTTCACCAGGAAAGCTGAAAGAACACATTGGAACCATAAACAACAATACAATGTACAGTGGATATAAAAACTCTACACACCCCTGTGAAAATGCCAGGTTTTTGTGATGTAAAAGAATGAGACAAAGATAAATCATGTCAGAACTTTTTCCACCTTTAATGTGACCTGTAATGTGAACAATTCAATTGAAAAACAAACTGAAATCTTTGAGGGGGAAAAATGAAAAATAAAAACCTTACAATAACCTGGTTGCATAAGTGTGCACACCCTCTTATAACTGGGGATGTGGCTGTGTTCAGAATTAACCAATCACATTCAAACTCATGTTAAATAGAAGTCATTACACACCTTCCATCATTTAAAGTGACTGATTAATCACAAATAACGTTCAGCTGTTCTAGTAGGATTTTCCTGACATTTTCCTAGTTGCATCTCAGAGCAAAAGCCATGGTCCACAGAGAGCTCCCAAAGCATCAGAGGGATCTCATTGTTGAAAGATATCAGTCAGGAGAAGGGTACAAAAGAATTTCCAAAGCATTAGATATACCATGGAACACAGTGAAGACAGTCATCAAGTGGAGAAAATATGGCACAACAGACATTACCAAGAACTGGACGTTCCTCCAAAATTGATGAAAAGACGAGAAGAAAACTGACCAGGGAGGCTTCCAAGAGGCCAACAGCAACATTAAAGGAACTGCAGGAATTTCTGGCAAGTACTGGCTGTGTGCTACATGTGACAACCATCACCCGTATTCATAGGAATGGGCTATGGGGTAGGGTGGCAAAACGGAAGCCTTTTCTTACAAAGAAAAACATCCAAGCCCGGCTGAAGTTTGCAAAAACAAACATCAAGTTTCCCAAAAGCACGTGGGATAATGTGTTATGGTCTGATGAAACCAAGGTTGAACTTTTTGGCCATAATTCCAAAAGGTATGTTTGGCGCAAAAACAACACTGCACATCACCTAAAGAACACCATACCCACAGTGAAGCATGGTGGTGGCAGCATCATGTCTTGAGGCTGTTTTTCTTCAGCTGGAACCGGGGCCTTAGTCAGGGTGGAGGGAATTATGAACAGTTTCAAATACCAGGCAATTTTGGCACAAAACCTTCAGGCGTCCGTTAGAAAGATGAAGAGGAAGTTCACCTTTCAGCATGACAACGACCCAAAGCACACATCCAAATCCACAAAAGCATGGCTTCACCAGAAGCAGATACACGTTTTGGTGTGGACCAGCCAGAGCCCAGACCTGAATCCAATTGAACATCTGTGGGGTGATCTGAAGAGGGCTGTGCACAGGAGATGTCCTCGCAATCTGACAGATTTGGAGCGCTTTTGCAAAGAAGAGTGGGCAAATATTGCCACGTCATGATGTGCCATGCTAATAGACTCCTACCCAAAAAGACAGTGCTGTAATAAAATAAAAAGGTGCTTCAACAAAGTATTAGTTTAAGGATGTGCACATTTATGCAACCAGGTTATTGTGAGTTTTTTATTTTTCCCCCTCAAAGATTTCAGTTTGTTTTTCAATTGAATTGTTCACGTTATAGGTCACATTAAAGGTGGAAAAAGTTCTGACATGATTTATCTTTGTCTCATTCTTTTACATCACAGGAACCTGGCATTTTAACAGGGGTGTGTAGACTTTTTATATCCACTGTATAATGCAATCTAATTAATCATTCAAAATGTTAAAATGGAATGAACAAAATAGATGTGGCATTAATTCTGCATTACAGAAAAGTCTACCTTTCTACAAAATGCATTACTTTGAACAGTTCTAAACAGACCCCAAATGAAATGGGGATTCTTAGGTGTCATGTAACACTAACCTGTGTGGCTAACTTGTTCTGGGTGAGGTCGAGCAATGTAAGGAACACTCCCAAATGCTGCAGGTACTGGACTGATGATGGATTCTGAAAGAGCAAAAATACATGGATTAACACATATATTTTCAAAAATTAAGTAATTTTGTGATCTGAATGTCATCAGAAAGCATGACTAAACATGCTCAAAACATATGTATGAGGAAAGTGTTTAACTCGTCAGCAGAAAGACCTCATAACGGCAAAAGTAATCCAAGCATCACCATGTAACCATTTGTTTAGAACAAGAATTCACCTTTTTCTTCATCTTCCTCCTGCCTTCTTGCTGAGGGAGGAGCTTTCCTGCGGCAGAACTGGCCATCTTTCTGGACTGCTGCGGCCAACAGCCAATCCCTGAGTGGCACCTCGATGATGCGTTCACACAGCAGGGGGAGGGCAGCGCATCGGAGGCCCTCCAGTAGATCGATGACCTGTGTTACACTGAATCACAAAGTAGAGATAGTAAAAAATCTGAAGAGGAAAAAAAAAATGAAAGCAAGGGGTATAAGGAGATGAGGGCCGCAGAATTAGGCTAAGGCCCTCAAACTTAACTCTGGGCCTTAAGGTCAGGTCGAATCTGTCTTGATATTGCAACACTCTAATTAGGGACTTCTTCAGATCTGGGACACCAAGTGGGTGCAATTAATGATGAGGTAGAACAGAAAATCAGCAGGCTCTGGACTTGGTAGCGGTATTCAAAGTCAGGGACACAGGGGAATTGCAGTGGGGTCGCCATACTTTTTCAGAAAGTTAAAATATTCATTATTACATGTAATACAGGACTATCACCATCTTGCTGAGAAAGATCACTGGATTAACTTTCACATTATTCAAATATTTTCTTTCATTTAAAGATCAAAATAGCCTAATCTGATTACACAGCTTTAAGAGTAGCAAACTTCGTAGGCAGTTGCTGCACAGCAATGAAAATCTGCACCGCTGCAACGCTTTAAAATGTCTACCTGCTGTCCATATAGGAAAAGAAATTAAACTGAAAAGAAAATATTTGTTTTTTCAAAGGCTATCTGACTGGGTCAAATGAAAATATTTAGATCAGTGAACATCAGAACAAGGTATTCCCAAGCAATGAGACAATTGAAACAATTGTTTTAAGGCTTTATGAAATGCTGTAAACATTGATTCGACAGTGACATTTGCTGGGCAGAAATAAATATCACATGTTTAATGTTTATACAGACGTATTTCCCATACTGCTGGAAAAGACTTAGACCTGTCCCCCGGCATAATTCTACAGCTTCTAACAGGCATTAATGTTAAAATGTGTCTTTTCCCTTATATATTCCTTAAATATATTTCAGGAATATATGGCAGATTAATAATTTATTAAAAAATAAATATTTTGTTGTTCCTACTCTTCAGCTTACACTTACTGATACAAAAAATGGTTCACTGACCACAGAATCAAGGTTTTGCCATGGCCATCCCAGTCCCTTGACCTAAATCCCATAGAAAACCTGTGGGATGAGCTGAAGAGGAGAGTACACAAGAGTGGACCTCGGAATCTGTACCTTCATTACACATTATAGGAAAAGACTCAGAGCTGTTATCTTGGCAAAGGGAGGTTGGAAAAAGTATTAAATAAAGAGGTGCCAATAACTGTGACACGTATTCAGTATTTGAGAAAAATATTTGTTTTAGAAAAAATAGGGACATATTTTTTTTCTTTCAAATGTATAACTTTAATTAAAGGTTTTTTATATTTTGAATGAAAGATCAAGAGGATAAAAACAAAGATTTTTTTTCACAGCCCGTTTTGCATATTTACTAAGGGTGCCAATATTAGTGGAGAGCACTGTAAATCACAGCTGACTTTGTGTGTTGGTGCCGAACAATTATTTTCAGAAGCTCTGCACCTCTGGAGGTCATTTAAGATAGTTATTAGCTTACTATCAGTCATTCCAAATGCACGTTTATAGACCAACATTTGTGTGCGGGCCAGGTAATTGGCGCTCAAGCAATAGCCTATTAAAACAAGAAACCAGGCAAGCCTAGTTCAGCCGGCCTGCAATAAAAAGTGTTGCCATCTCGAGATTCAAACCCGTGTCGCCCATGTGAAAGACTGTGTCGTTAACCACTACACCACTGTATATTTGCTGGGTGTCAATATAGCCTCTTGTCTCTATCCTGAACAAATCCTCTTTCGCTACTGGCCGTTTTAATAGTTAATTGGCCATTCGTGAATGACATTGATACAGTTAAACTGACTAATGTTTCCTATTACTGACTAAGTTTACCTCCACCACAAATAGCGTCTATATATTGCATTTGCCACTGGCCGTTTTAACAGCGTATTAGCCAGTAATAAGCTTTACCGGTATCTACTAGAATATACTCGGTGATGTGCTTCGGGTCCCTGCTATTGTGAAAATAGCAATGCCGATTGTTTTGAGTACAAGCTAGGACCCAGTATCTCTATTCCTGTGTTGATTAGAAATAGAAGGAATTGTGAGCATTCAACCTATAAAGTAAACTTGTCTAATCTGTTAACTGTAACATGTCAACCTACTAGTCCAGGAACCCCT